>JBCAUG010348827.1:0-16925 GCA_038406175.1 Haplosyllis leylae
CTGAGACGATTCCAATGGTGAAAACAGAATGAAAATCGGACCATTATTAAGGAAGTTATAGGCAAAACTATTTCGTTTGTAGGTCCCCACCATGGAACCAAAATTTCAGGGTAAAAAAGGCTCAATCAACCACTAAGGTGACTCTAACGAGTCACCAATAAACCAATTTTCTCAGTTCACACATTTCCATAGCAGTGACTCCCAACATTACTTACAAAACTGGCATCAAATCAAATTCGCATATATTTATTAATTCATGTGTTCTCTGCTACACGATATCATTAAAACTCCCCAAAAGTGCACGTACTGGCAAGACAACGAGTTTATAAACATGTGCGAATCCATCGCACACTAAATCTAATTAGGACGGACTAAATACCAGTAGAACTCAGAACAGCCGCAAGATGAACTTGACAGAGCAAATTAGAAGAGTCAAATTCATCAACAGATTACATCAGATCACAAACTACAAAAGTTGGAAGTTTTATAAATGTGCTATTGAACTACACTGTGGATCTTGAATATCAAACCGATATTATTAAACTAAATATATGTATAAATAAACCCTTTTCCCGTAAATATACATGTGTCACAGAAGGATGACTTTTACTGGCTTTTGATTTCCATGAGTAAGAGTAAGATATCAGTTTAATATCTATTTGTGAAATTACCCCGAACTGGTGGCACATAGTTTCCATAAGAGCCAAACTGGCTGTCACTGTTGCTGTGACCCATTCCACCATATCCTGCATTGTGATTTGGAGTAAACTGCTGTCCTGCAAATTGAGTATTATTTGGATACCCTGAGAAAGGCGTCGGTTGCATCTGTTGCCAACCTGACTGAAAACTGGATTGTGCGTACTGAGAATATTGCTGCCGCATCAGTGGAGTTGTTGGCGGATAATACTGCTGCTGGTGTGAAGGTACAAAGCGTGGGGCGGAATGCCTGTAAGCATTGTAATTTTGTCCGGTGTTGGATGGTCGGTAAGCAGGTTGCGCACTCATACGATGGTTGGTTTGATAATGACGAGGAGTGTTGTTCTTTCCGTAATATGGAGAACTGGTTGAAGGATTTTTGGGTTGTCCATAATTTTGATTGCTGTGTGGATTCGGATGAGAAGATTGACTGTTCAATACGGATATTTGGTTTGTGCTGATCGGTGTCGTGGATTTCGGATCTGAGCGATGCTTATCTGAAATTGAAATATCTTAAGTGTGTGAATCGGCATTTCTCTTTTGGCAAGTATTAATATCGCAACCAACACAAAATCTTCCCCTACCCAAATGCATTCCTTTAATACGATCGATTAAATTAAAATGATAATTCAAGAGCAGGTGAAGCCTCTTGTATATAGATAGTACTAATCGAAACAGACTAATATTGGAGTCGTGCCACCTAAAACATGTTCTACTACGCAATAATGAAAATGGAATAATACGCTAAATTCTATGTGATGTTGTTGACAATATTTCCAATGAAATTAATAACCATCCTCATTTATTAATCTTGAGCGCTTTTTCCGATTTTAGAATCATGTTCCAAATTTCTTTGAAATTTCATACTTACGAAGGTGATGCAGATCGTACTGGTTGGCATGGATGAAGCCTACTTTACAGAGACTGCAAAATATGCTGTAGTCCGTGTTGTGCCCTTGTTTGATATGATCCCTGAGTCCATGTACGCTTAACAACTGGGTTTTACATAAAGCGCAGTCGTAACTCGGCGAACTCGCGATATGTGTTAGCTCGTGTTCGCTACAAATTACATGTGCAGAAATTACCAAAACATGAAGATTCTCTTTACTTCAGAAAGTTAGGACTCTTTCACATTGTGTGTCTACTATGCCCATGTCTGTTTATTGCGAGAGTAGCTATGTTGAATGAAATGTATTAAATCTACTTAATACGAATGTTGCGCACTCCGGACGCTAACAAGAAAATGTAAAAACTCCTTCCGAGTTCACATACCTTCGGTCCCATGAGGTAAAGAACGACTCCTCACACATGTTACATGTATGGTTCCCCTTTTCTGGAAGTGGAACCGGTTGTAGCTCCGCGAAAAGATCCCCGCAGACTTCGTCGAATTCTGCCTGAGCGTCGCTTAAACTCTTCGCGATTTCACTATTTGGTAGTTGAACTGGTGCGAATGATTTATTATCGTCCTGTATATCACCCGCGTCAAAAGAAGCATCACTTCTAATAGTCTCTTCTGTGATTTCCACCTTTTTGTCATGATGCCTCACGTTAGGAGGTATTTCTTTGTGTGCCGCGGTGTCCATCAGCCGTGGTCGTTTGTAAGGGGGTTCTCTGTTGAAATCTACATCATTTGATGTGTCTGTGGCTAAATTATCGCCGAGGGATGTCACGGAAGAAGGAACTAAATCTACACTATTCGTGGCACCAAAAACAGGCGTAGTTCTTTTCAGTGCAGGTGTTGATACTACCTCGTTTTTGTCAACAATACTTTCATTGTTGGTGTCCTTATTTAGTAATTCGACTAGCTTATCATTATCTATCATTTCTTTGTTTTCTGTTTGAACTTGATTTGTGTCATTTCCTTCAATAGATTTATTATTAGTGTCATCCGTTTTCATCGTAGTATCTTCTACAGAACTCTTGTTATTTTCTGTGTCATTAGAAGAACAAATTTCTGTTTTTGCATGATTATGCACCCCTCCTAGTTCAACAGATTCGTCAATTCTGGAGCTTTCATTATTATTTACTGTTTCGTTTGAAGCACAGGCCTCTGGATTTGCATGGTCATATACCTCGCTTCCTTTAACAGGTTCATCGCTAACGTCATCCGTGTTTGATGTAGTATCTTCTGTGGAACACTTATTGTTATTTTCGGTGTCATTTGAAGCACCAGCCTCTGCATTTACATGATCACCTTTACCTTCAACACGTTTATCCATAACACCATCCGTTTTTGACGTGGTATCTTCTCTGGAGTTTTCTTTATTTTCTGTATCATTTGAAGCACCAGCCTCTGCATTTAGATGATCATCACGCACCTCTTTCCCTTCAACACGTTTATTCATATTACCATCCGTTTTTGACGTGGTATCTTCTCTGGAGTTTTCGTTATTTTCTGTATCATTTGAAGCACTAGCCTCTGCATTTACACTGGCATGTGCCACTCTTCCTTTTACACCCTCAACAATATCATTCGTTTTCGACGTACACTCTTCTCCCGTGGTTTTAGTGTCATTTTCCTCATCATCTATTTTTTCTTTTAGCTTCGGACCCTGTTGTTCTACAACACTGTCTGTTTCCTTCGTATTCAATTGCGATGCTTTGTCACGTTCATCAATCATATGTCCCCCTTTATTGTCTTTGTGTTCTCCTTTGCCTTTCCCGGCTTTATTTTCCCTCCGTTTTTGATCAAGGGTAGATTTATTTCTGACAGTGGGATTTTTCTTTGTGTTAGAAGCAATTTCTACGAAAACCTCATCGTACACAAATTCTACCAAGTTCGTGCCAATTTTCCTGATTAGACTAATAGTCGCATGACAGTGATAATCATACTCTGTGTCACTATGTGTATTATTATCGTTGGTATTGTCCTTGGTGTTGCACTCTTGGTCTTTGGGCGAATGATTATCTTCAGGGTCTCTAGTATTGTCTGTCATTTTATTCGCGGTTTCTTTTTGTGGATCATTACCGTCCACAGTTGTTTCTTCATCATCAGGATCTTTAGTATTGTCTGTCATTTTATTCGCTGTTTCTTTTTGTGGATCATTACCGTCCACAGTTGTTTCTTCATCAGAGACGTCAACCATTGATATCACATTCACGATTTTCAAATCATCGGATATGTCTTCGTTACCGTGAAAATGACTTTCGTTAGACAACAATTTGTTTCCAGATTCCATGTTTTCAGGCTCTGTCCGAGGCTCTGAAACCGAGTAACTAGAAGATTCAGATATGGAAGACACAGGCGTCTCGGGATCTATATCACCATCCTCGAGGTTTCCTGCTGGTGATTCACTCCGAACATTTGTTATTAACAGTTCAAACGAATCCAGAGGTTCATCCTGAGATTGTTCTTTGGTATCTTTGGCACCTATGACTGACACATCAGCTCTATCCAAAGTCACTTTATCTCCTGAGACGAGTTCTTGACCTCTGAATGAAACAAACAACAGAAATGGTTAGATTAGAAAGTTTTCTGCAACATAATGTTGGGCATATTTTATGTCTGATAGAAAAGGCAACTTACGAAGATTGAAGTGGCTGTTTAGTTTCTTTTTGGTCTACAATTAACTCATCCCGTTTATCTCCATCGCCTCTGGCTGCAATCAATGCCAATCCATCTGCATAAAATACCAAATATCTACATTTAGAACAGCAGGACGAAACTTCAGAATGAGTATTAAGGTATGCGATGGGAAATAAATAACAATACACCACTTTTGCAGTTTAAACTCTATTCCTTTCTACAAGTAATGGGTACAATGATAATTACTTTCAATGGGTAACATTTTCTTGGTATTTGTCCTCTTAACCTTGCGACCCTTTTTCTTAAATTCGGACAATGTCATCGGATTTGCATTCCTCTTCTTCAAGCCATTTAATCTGAAAGCAAACCAAGGATATTTTTCAATTGTTGGGAGCGGCGGCGCAGATAATTCATAAATGTCTTTATTAATCGCACATCTGAATAACCTGCAAGTATTTGTGAACGCCGAGTGCATGTCTATTGGATGTAGTTCTATGATGTAGTTCTATGAGTCCACATGCTTGCAAACTGATACTGCACCAGTAATAATTATCTGCTTACCTTTGATCACAGCGTTTACATATGTACTTTGGCATTCCATCAACATCATTCGACGCATCGATACCAAGAAATGTCTTTAGACTGTCTATGCGAAGCGCTACCCTCGTTCTCGAATTCTTCTCAACTCGTGGTTCCTCGCACAGTCGGCAAAAGTTTTCTGAAGACAAGTATTTGAGACAACGCACATTTATCAGAACATTAGATATGTGCACATTTTGTATCCCAATAATATCTCTCAATATATTTGTCCTTATTGATGCAAAGACATCTACTTGTTTTAGCCGGGTGTTAATAGTAACCGAACTCGTTGCAAAGTGAGAACTAGCCTTTACAAATCACGCTGTTATGTTTACAGTGGCTTACTAATTCGATACTGAAAACTTAGAATTCGCTTAGAAATCACCAATTTAATATTTACCGTACGGGTTAAATTGTGGGAAGATCCCACAATTAATGTGAGCTTGATGTTCTGAATGGACGCCTGGTGTGTAGCATCCACCGCAGACATCAAACCCTGGATCTGAAGAACATGCTGTGCAATGATACAACATTGCTCCTAAGTTTATGTACTGATTGCAAACATCACATGTTGGCAAGAATTTGGGGTCCATTTCTGAAATACATAAAATTTTGTGTGATATAAGAGGGAAGGGGCCAAGAAACTACTCTCGACCACGTCATGTCCATCGTCTATTGCAATATTCTCGTTGTGGCCACTCACTAACCGTAGAATGTTAAACAGCAGTCGAATGAATGTATTTCAACGATTTTATTATTGTTTATTTAGGAACTAACTAATTAGAAATCATTATATTCACAATAAACAAAAAGTATTTCAAATACAGCCAATAACTTCTCGTTGATAAAACAGAACCACCAAAGAAATTGAGCGATAATAAAGTCATTTCACTCACCTGAGAATAATCGACGCCCAGAAAAAATTCTTGACCCCTAATAATAAAAAAACGGTCTTAATTAGATCTCCAGATGTTACTCCATTTCTGTAACATTTGGTAGATAAATTTTATTTTCTATGGTATCAGTAATTTTGTAAAAACTGTTTCTTTGTACTTCGCTTTCGCGCCAACATTACCTACAACAGCAGATGACGATGGCGGAAATTAATACAACCCGACTTGTTGTTTTTAAAAGGTTTTATTCGCATTTGGGCGTAAATGAAAAATGACATGCAATGAAATATGAAAGTAATAAACAATTACAACAACTAAAAACTTTTACATTACTACAAATATCAACTATTCACTACATAACTATCCTCCACCATCTGAGCGCCAACCGGTTTTATTCATTAATCGCAAATCCAGCCAGTTGGAAAAGCTTCTGCTTTAACAATCTGGTTCCAAGCTGGTTAAGAGTGAATCCATCTTCATTATACAATTCCACTTTTGGCTGCGCTTCTCTAACAAAATCATGTTGCACTGGAAGTAACAAAATCCTTTGATCTGTTTTTCTAATTTTGCTAACGGTAGCAGCTAGTAGTCGATTAAATTTAACTATTGCTGGCTTGACAAATTGGTTGTCAACCAACCTAGGCAACAACGCTGAGAAAAATATTTTACCATGCTTATTACGTTGCCTAATGACTTATACCATTTCCTGTATTACAAACTGATTGACCATTTTTGTACAAAGCTGGTTATGACCTAAAATAATGAACACATAATGTCTATCTACTGTAATGTGTCCCATCTTAATCTTCTGTATTACCACCTGCCAGGTATAATTGCCTGCAGCTTGAATCAACCATTTCTTATCATGACTACTGAAGCTAGCTGCTATATAATCTCCAATCAATGTGGTATTGCCACTGGAAATTACTTCTTTCGTCTGCATGGTGACCAAATCTTGTTGTTTCATTGTCGCCAAGGTTACTGATCCTTCTCCCTCGTCCTGTACTTGTTGTGCTGTGCTGAACCACAGTTGCTGCGACTCCTGCTCTCGCCACACCACTTGTCTTATGTCCGGAGGTGGGGGAAGGATCCTACCTGATGAGTTGGTCCTGGAGCAATTCTCTTCGTTGCTGAATGTTGCACCAGAGCTCCCAGTCGATGCCGGCATCCAGTTGTACATACCTATTGATGAGAAATCATATACCATGCTTTTAGCCTGCTCTCTAATGTAATTTCAATGTATCTTTTGTATGCATCCGAGGCCCACGATCTGAGCCACTGGATCGTCCTCTCCGGGACTTTCCTTTCAAAACTATGAGTCGTCCCCCCTCTCCTTAAGCTATGGCTACTGTAATTTTCTGGGTTTTGTATGCCTATTAATCTCAACCATTCTCTCAATTGTACCATCAGATCTGAATACGTAACTGGCACAATTTGCCCATTCTCATCTGTAAAGGAAAACAAGTTGTGGTACCCTGCCGCGGGTATCTTCTTTACCATGTACAGCATCCACGATACTGGGCAAATTGGGGACTCTCTGTCTCTCACTACTGGTACCCTGAGCTTCTCACCGAATTGGTTGGTTTTAGACCATTTAATCTCTACTACCATTACATCATCTGCATATCTGATATCTGCCTTGGAGATTTGATGAAGCAAATCATGCTGTCTTTTGACTGGTACTAAATTGCTTTTGCGCATGAACAAGAAGAATCCAAATAAAGCACACACCCAAATTGTCAATTGTTTTTGATTATCAGGATCCACGTGATCCACTATTTGCAGTAACATTTCCAAAGTAATTGGCTGTGCTCTCTTTACCTCATGCTGTAAGAGTCTACGTATTCCTCTTAATGCTTTGGTAAATATTCTACCCTTCACCACTGGAGGAAACCCTTCCATCTCGTGCAATTCACACACTGTGCTGCAATAATGTTTTATTGCATCCACCGTTTGCATAGTTAATGAAAGGTAAGTTGCATACAGAACTAGTCTCCATTCATCTACTGGGAAAGGATCTAGTTCAAACCAATTACAAAACTCAATATACCGTTTCTTCATTGACCTTTTGTTAGCATTAGTGCCGTGCATGTTGGAGAAGTTGATCATGTCTCTCGCCAACAGCTCCAATGTGTGCAGTCTCACTTGTGCCGCATCTACAAATTAATAAACGTTTTGAAACTTTAGTACATTTCCTGTAACCGATTTCCTTTTATATTGATTTCTTGTGATTCTCTTAAATTTTCTCCTATTTTCTCCACTTTCATACCATCTCGACAGCAAGTCCGGCAAAATATTCAACCGTCCCGGCAAATATTGTAGTTTTAACAGGATATCATTATTTGCCGAGCACCACACCAACTCATGCAAACACTTCAACATGAATTGGTCTTTTGTCCTTCCTTTGTTAACTGCCCATACCGACCACTGACTATCCGAGGATAATCTGATTATTTTGCCTGCCAGCTTATGTCTCCATGTTTTCACTGCTACCACAATTGTATATAGCTCTAATTGCGCAATGTGTGACACCTGTTGTTTTATTTCATCCGGGAATTTGAAGTGGAAGTATTCCTTATCACATGTTGCACCCCCTCCCGTCATACATGCATCTGTTTCCAGGTAAGTGTCTACTGTCCTTTGGTCATGTAACCATAACATACACTCTCCTTTGAAGTGAGGCACGAAATTTGTCCACCACTTCACATCCATTTTGACTGGGTCTGGTATTGCATAATAGCCATTGTCTCCAAAGCATTTCAACGAGTCAATCATCCTTTTCAGGAATATCCTTCCAGCCCTGGCACAGTAACAAAGTTCAACTTCCCGATTAAGGATTGTAACTGTTTCTTTGTGGCAGTCTTCGCTTCCTTCCATTTTTCCAGTTCTCTCATTAGGTCCATTTTTCTGCTTTCTGAAATTCCGAGAACCATTCTTTCACTGTCCACCAACGTTCCTAGAAACTCCAAGCATGTAGTGGGGGGTACCGCTTTCTCTTTTGCCTCCTGTACTCCGAGATTTTCCAATAACTTCTCCAGTGCTTCATAACTAGTCCACACTTTATCCTCCACCTCCGCTGATCCAAAGTCATCCAAATAATTGGTGGACCACCATTGCATTTTCCTGTGTATGTGGACTATAGAATTACTTAGTCTTTGTGCCACATATGCCGCACTCCTTAGTCCCATAGGAAAGAATTTGTCGAAGAACAAAAGGTCCTGCCATCTCATTCCTATTAGACTAGTCTTGAGGGCATAGCAGAATTTGCCTGAAGTACCTGGCCAGATCTCTTTTGTACAGTAATATTCTCTTGTTTCCTTTTAAGGAAATTATCCTTTTTACCAGGGTATCAATGGTAGGATAAGTGAGGTGTACTTCTTGACCACAGTACCAATCTTTATGGATTCCGTCATTGACTGACTCCTCAAATGGAAAACTTAGGTCCAAAATCACTCTCCTCTTGCTTGTTCCTTTCTTTTCCCGTGATGACAGAGGCGAAATACCAATTCTCTCAATGAAAGGGGGAATGGTGAAAGGGCCCATCGTGGCTCCCCATCGAATTTCATTCTTCAAGTATTCTGTGATATGTTGTGGAAACTGTGTTGCTCCTTTGTGATTTATTGTGGCTAGTTTTGGATAACTGCTTCCTTCCCATGATATTGAGAACCCGAACCTGAGCCACTCCACAATTTCTCGATCCTCGTAGTCTATAAGCAAGGATTCCATGAGTTGCAAATTCCAATTGGATCTGACAGGGATTCTACATCCCCACCTGTTCGGCACCCCCGAAGCTATTACTGTGTTAGCTACTTTGATGTCTTGAATAAATTCTGTGGAGTTTGGTTCCCATATACTTTGGATCCACCCAGTTGGACTGACCGTTTCCCCTGGTTGATCCCACTCTTCGCAATGTTGAATATCATGAAAGTATTGCATGCTGTCTATGTTTGCATCACTATATCTTGTCAACTCTTCCATATCCTGTCCTATGTACCTGCTTGTTTCTGCATTATTATGTCGCTGACTGTTATCTACCCATTTTTCTTCCTTATTTGTATCCTTGCTCTTTGTGATTGTATCATTATCTGTATTACTTCGTTGTATGTTTGTGTTGATTTCCTTTTGTATCTTCACTTCTGTTGCAGTATTAGCATGGGTTGCTATATATCATAATTCCTTTAGCGGACACTCATTCGAACATTCCGGATGTTGACTTCTCACTTTGTCCTTTAACCAACACGCTGCACAAATGTGATGCATCATTTTTGTTTGATTTCCCACTCTTCCTGGGTGTGGTGATTCCTTTGGACAACCTTCAATTTTCTGAAATTTCTTGCAGAACCACGTTGTATCTTGACCCACCTTCTGCTTATTCTTGTCATATTTTGGCATTACTATTGACACCCTATCATATATACTTCTCTCGAATCTGTCCCAGTCAGTGTTCCATGTAATTTCCCTATTCTCGATCTTCCTCAATATATGTGCATAGGTGTTTCTCACTTGTATCCATGAGATTCCTGCTCTCAGCTTCCACAATGTTATTCTTTGTAACAGTTCCATTCTTCCTGTCCTTTCCTCCTCACTTCTTGAGGTCGTTATTGTGGCCATTTCCCTGGCTATAAACTGTTCATAGGTCAACTGGTGAAATTGTAGATTCATACCTATGAATCCAGTCTGTTGTCCCAGGGAAAAATGTGGGTAGGTTAGCTGGCACCTGACATTGGATGTGGGCTTGGCACTGATACCTGATTTCAGTTTTTGCACTTGTCTATTATTAATATACTCATCGTCTTCTGATGAAGTATATTCAAAGGACTGACCTGATCTGTATCTGCCATCTCTATGGTTGTTGTCTTGATACATCCTATCCCGGCTTGGCTGCCTCCTTGGACTCGCGAGTCTTCTTTGATGTCTTACCCTGGGTGGCGAGGGTGATCTCCAGTACCTTTCATGCGGAGCTGGCTGGTCTCTGTACCTGCTAGCTTCTCTGTTGCGATCATAGTACCTGTCAAGCATTTCATATTCATTGCCTTGCTCATCGTTTATTACTTGCCACTCGTATTTATTTTGTCTTTGCTGTTCTATGTTATCAACATACTGATCATTAAGCTCATTGAATTCCTCCATTTCATCATACTGATCTGAATATTCATCTTGCTCTGTTCTACCTCTTTGTGTTGCGGCCTCATACCTGTTGTTTCTGAAGCCTCTATCTTGGATCTGATCAATTCTTCTGTCTGTGTGTTTTACTCTGCTTTGAGGCCTGTCTCTCTGCATCCTTTCTCTGCTGTGATCACTTGCTCTCTGCACTTGGCTATCTTCACGCCTGGGTACCTGTACTTGTGACCTGACCATTTGCACCCTGGGTATTCTTCTGTTTGGTGGCTCTCCTATTTCACTGAGTTCTTCCCTCGCTTGTATGCCCGTCTGTCTGCAAATGAAATTGCTTTTATCATTAATTAATTGTCTTGCTGTATTTTCTATTTGTTTGCGTCGTGCTTCGTTAGATGGGCCTCTCATTGGGACATCATCTATATCATATCGCCTGCTTCTATCTGAGTTTCTTTTCGCGTACTGCGTTTGTATGTGGGCTTCTTCATCCAGTGTGTCCGCATTCAGATGTGCATCCAACCATGCATTGAGACCATTATCTTCCCCTGGCATGTTGGGGTTATTGCGTCCCTCTGGGTCCTGCTGCATGCGTCTAGCTCTACATATCGGATTCATGTTATACACAGTATTTCTATCTACCTGCCTTACTTCATTTACTTCGTTTTCTCTTCGTTGTACTGAATCATCTGATGACTCATCTGAGTCATTTGAGCCATCTTCGTTCTGTATGTCAGTAATTGTCCATTCGTTGCTTCTTAATCTTGAGCTTATTTCGTACCTGTTTTTACTGGTAGTAGCTTTTCCTTTTGTCTGCTTGCGCCGTACCCTATCGGATTCTCTGTTAGCGTGTGCAATCATTTGTTGTTCTGCTTCCCTGCTATGTCTTGCCATGTCTACCATGTCTATTGATGGAAATTGATCATGATTACTTTCATACATGTTATCATTTCGCGTCCATGTTAACATGTTGTCTATGTTTTCGCATGCCTTAACTGTGCTTCTCTTGTTTGCTTTAGTTTGTTTGCTTTTAACCATGTTATCGTGGCTGCCGTCCCCAGACATGTGTTGCATGCTAATCATGCTGTTGCATGTTATGGCACCCGCTATGCTTCCCTCTTCCTCCAAAATTGAGCTTGATCTAGACCAAGCCCTGGATACTGTTTCAGTTATTCTTTGTGATACTGGTGTTTTTCTTTTAGTGCTTTTGCTTTTAGTGACGGACTGGTCTGGTGTTTGAAAGCTCAATTTAGTAGGTGTTAACTTGCCTTTATAACCTTTCTTTGTTGTTGTCTTTTTGGCTGAGGCTTTTGCTTTCATCTTTGTTTGGGTTCTTGGCGTTTTGGCCTTTCTACTTCTTGTATCATCGTCCAAGTCATCATCATCGGAGCGGACGTGAATGTCCAGGTCGCTATTGGCTCTTGTGTTTTCCTCATTGTTTTGTTGTTGCAATTCCATGAGGATCCGCACGTTGGCTTCGTCCATTTCCTGGTCTCTCCTATATAATTCGGAATAGTCTCCTTCTTCATGCATAGCCAACGATAATGTTTGTCTCCCTGGCATATCTGTAGTCTCTCTACTGTTGTTGCCTTCCATTCTTCCCACTTCGTTGAAGACCTTATAAGATTGCGGCCTGGGCACGTCACGCTTCGATCGGTCCATTTGTGCTGTTGCTAGTTGTATGACCACCAGCCTTTAAGCCAAGAATGGTAAAGACCAAATGCTGCAATCACCTTATATACAACCGGGCGGCGCATTAATTCCTCACAATTAAGTGCCTGTTAATTGTGACCATATTAATAGTGGCACCCCTATGAACAAACTTAATTCCAAGTTTCCATGGATTCTTCGACTTATCTATTATGGGTACTCCAAGATAATCAAGAACCTTTGTGAATACGCACTGTAATCAACTTGTATCACTCTATAAATCAGGTAAGCTCGCATTTGATATTTCCGAACCCATTAGCACTGCTGCAAGATTGCATCAATAATTGAAATTGCTTTAACTTTAACTAACTTGAGAAGAAGTTCTAAGAAGAATAATTTGTAGTTCCACTCATATGGTTTGGGATACCTTTCCCCTATTTGTCACACCTACGTTTTACAAATTGTAAACCTGTGCTAAATTCAATATTTGTGATGGGGAGGGGAATGAATGAAAAAGTTTCGACGGACATGTATCCGCATTTCTAATTATCATCGCAACAGGTTACGGAAAGGTAATGTTTTCAGTCGTGTGTGTCTTGTTAAGGTTCCACTACCTTGGGGGAGGGGGGTACCCCCCGGAAGAACTACATCTAGGTGTGCCATTTCCCTTGCACTGTATTCCGGCACCCATCGGTGCAAATGTAAAGACTTGTCTCATTCGTGGGTTGCTCAGTATGGTGTACTCAAACGGGTATTCTGTTCGTGTACGTCCCTGGGGAACGGGAACGTATCAAACTGTTACACTGCCCCCCCCCCTCCGCAAAGGATTAGGCCCCAGTCCCTCCCACCTGGAACGGGCAGCCAGGAAGTACAGCACTAGACCACCCCAACCCACTCAGCTGGCCCCGACCACTTACGGTTATGGGATCGGGGACGAGCGGGCGGTTGGCCTTTGACTGAAAGGCTTTCTTTTATTCTTTCAAAATTGAGACAAGAATGATTTTAAAATTTATTTTTAAATAATGAAGACCTTTTTGTATAATCTGAAAGTGTTTCAGTAAAATCACTTTTGCCTGCTTTGTAACAAACAGGCAGCGACAGAATGGATAGTGTGAGGTCTTTTCAACTGAGATTTTTTCTGGCAAGATTATTGAGCAAATTTTTACCGATGAAGGATATCGTTACAAGACTCAACCGTTTATCAATTAAGCAGAATATTCAAACAAGCAAAAACTCACAACAGACCAATTACTAGTTGTTTCTGGAAGTGCGTTTCATTTAGGTATCGAAGGAAGAACTGTTTTATTTCTCGCCAATGAGAATGGTTGATTTGGTACTAGAACTTTTTCAAATTGTTTCAAGTCTCCTTGATTGTTTCTACAGATATTATCAGGAAATCCAAGCCTATTTTTCGCCTTGAAGTTTTTATATTCTTTGAATATGGCAGATGTTGTTTTATTTCTTATGACAAATTCAGGGAAGAAGTTCCTGGCGAGAAGTTTTTTAACTGCCCTTTGCCTCCGGAATTGTGGACCGTTGGCAACTCGAAATTTCTCAGCTTCTTGGCCAAGTAACTTTTTAATGGATTTTGAGCTCATGCTTGCCATTTGAAGCACGTCACCCTCGGTTGGAGTTTTTCTGTTGTTGCTGGTGTTGGAATTGTGTTCCTCGCCGTTGTCTGTGGATAATGATCTTATTGGTTTCAGTTTTTCCCAGACAGAAAGAGTTGAAATCTTTCTTGGAAGATATTTTCCGTATGTTGAAACGATTTTTAGGTTTTCGTTTACTTTCGATATTTTCTTAGCTGAACCCGTATCAGTAGAAACTGATAAATTGTCTTCTTTTCGAAAACTGATGCATCCTGGAGTTATAGACATTGGGTCTCTATGTTTTAGAGGTTTAAGATATCCTGGTATTTTCCTCACTTTGGTTGGTTCTTCTTTAGGTTTTGACTGATTTGTCTGAAGGATGTTCGTTTTTGAATATAACATCCAGAATGGTGATACTGGAGGAATATCATTGGTCGATTCCTGAAATGAACATTGTTTGCTATCAGTCACACCATGTGAGAACTTTTGGAAAACTGGAATTTTGACGGAAACAAAGATACACCCTCGAATCGGGATTTTATGCAACGAACCAAATTTATAGTTTTGTGAATTTAATTGTCTCACTTCAACTGGATCCATGGGCTCAAAAATAGAACTTGATGTTCAAAATTTCATATTTTGTAACATAATTGGCCCAATCAGTTGGAAACAGAAAGAATTATGACCATATTCACCCAAAGAGGAGAGAAAATCATTTCATTTACCTTTTTTAATTCTCAAAAAAGTGTAATTTGTGTGTATAAAATTTTGAATGTTGTGAAGATACAACCCATACGGATATGTATCTGAGAATCAAGTAGACTGTTTTGTTTTAACAAAAGCGATATGAATTCTTTATTCAGATGAAGAAAACGTACTTTAAGAATTGCTTTCGTCCAATGACACATAAAAAAATATTTTTGCGATCTGTAACTAACCTTTTCTTCATTCTGTTTGTCATCAATTTCTTCTTTTGTGTAATTATCCTTTGTTACTGCTGTCTTTACGTCAGTGTCAACGCGACTTAGACTGTATTGCTGGTAGACCTTTTTGTACGCTTCCATTTCTTGTAGTTCATGTCTCATTGCATCAATTGTTTTTCTATTTTTTACGCTGTAGAATGATTACATATGAGGAGAAATGTCATCTCGTGTTTCAAACCATCTTGCCAGATTTTTATCAACAGAATAGAATGGTCATTTTTTGGTAAAGTAAATTTCACTATTAGATTGTAATTTTCAACCGTGAGTGGGAAGTGCATATTTCTTCATTACCTGAATTCTTTTTCTTCATTAGAAATCCGGGATATTTTTCGGCTGTGTTGGAATCTTTCTTGTTGGTTTTTCGTTTGCGCTTGATTGATGGAACCGACTGTCATTCTGAGTAAAAAGTTATGTCGCTCCTCCCAGCTGTACCAGCCCTTGGCTCTGTCTTTTACCAATCGTCGTCCCATTGTGATTGGTTACTGCAACAAACAGCGGAACTAAAAGCCATGAAACTCAAAACGTTTGAATTCATAGATGAAACAAGAAAGTCCCCATGCGGGAAACCGCACGAGGCGTACTGCCGCAATGTAAGCTGTCCTGGGGGGGGGGGGGTACCCCTTTCCTCTCCTTTCCTGACCAGGGGTGTCCCCCAAACTGACCTGGTTGGGGGGGTACCCCCTGGTCTTGGACTGGGGTCCCCCCCGGAAAGGACATGGGACCAGTGGAAGTATTATGTGATGGAGATGGCTTTGAAACCCAGGGCAGACGTCACCAGAAGTCCAAAACAGGGGTATCAGTGGCCCCACAAAAAGGACATATGTCCCCCAAAAATTTTAAAAAAAAGTCCTGAATTTCAAACAGAAAAATATGACTTCAAACACGTGTAGAATATACTTTGTGTGCGACAAATACTGAAATTAATGGGGAATGTCAGTGATACATACCTGTACTCGATTGTCAACTGATGTGTCACATTTGTGTTGCGGGTCACATCTTAGTCGTGAAAACCAATTACAGTAGTCCAGTTGTAAGGGCTTCAATCAAATCCTAAATTGCAGTCGTGCTATCCTTGTGATAAGATCACAGCAAGTTTATTGGTAAATTACTACCTGTTTGACTGTGAAATAAAATGATTGTCTTAACAACAGGAGGCTTGACAAAAGTTATAAAAGCTTTATTATCAACTCGTTCACATTTGGAATCGTGTTTAATCATGTGTACTAAATTCTAATGCCAATACTAAACCTCATAAAAGCCAGTGCAGCTCAAAATCATGATCTGTTATAATTTGTTTTGTCTATATGTAAACTAGATACTGTCAAAGGTGTGTAAATTACACAGTTTATTAATAGAAAACTGCTGTTGTCCAGTTAACATTGTTCAAGTAGTCCCACGCTGTTATCAAAATCAAATGCCAATAATAATTTGAATCATAACTTTGTAAATGTTTTCTTTCAAGAGCGCAATTCAAATGAAATGTTTATGCGTGTACATTTTCAGTTTTAAGTAAACAAAATTAAATATGGCCTTGAACATGATATTAATATTTGACATATGCTCATTAAACATGGACACATTTTTATTAATGTTACCTATTAACAATGCAAAAGAGCTCTCACAACGCCACTCTGTTAAATTTGGTGGTTTTAATCAACATAATTTATGCGTATAATGCTTTAGAAAAAAGCTTTAGACCTTGTTGAGGGCACGGCTTTATTGACGTAGCGGTATCGAAAGAGATCAAAGTCGGATGAAAAGTCACCGATGTGATTCTAAAACCAGATTTTGAAATCACTATGAAAACCCCTTAACATAACTTTTTACCGACCGCGTACGTAGTACGGAGGGAGGTTATGTTTTCACACGTGTCTGTCTGTTAACAGGGGGGGTACTC
>JBCAUG010348938.1:0-16925 GCA_038406175.1 Haplosyllis leylae
GGTAGCTAAATAAACTAATAGCTATGATATCAATAAAGACTGAGTATTATAATTGTTTACATTACTGTCAAGAACTTTCTTCTGAGCCAATTTAGTTTTGAAACAATTTTCTTGCGTAGGTACATTAAACCGGATATTGATGTTCCAAGGCTCTTCCGGTGTGTAAAAAGATTGTTAACACAAATTATGATAAATGAAGCTACTGTACATAATTAATTCATGGAGTGTCCATGTGTTTTACGTCAGTGGAGACCGGAAAGCCTCATTATGTTGCATGATTCACTGAAACGTCGATGGCATGAGCCAGGACTGACTTACGAACCACCACAAAAAATCAGACGTTTGGCGACACGAGGTGACAATTGTCTGGATTTATATCAGAAAAAGATCGCGTTCAGAAACCAGCTACACAGTACAAACGTTGATCACACATCAGACAGAGAATCTCACTGTAGAACAGGGAAAAGAAAACTGGTGAACTGTGAAGATTGTCCATCGGTGGAAATTGATCCGGAACCTTCTGGATTTAATTCTCGTGCTCAACAAGGAAGGACAGATTATCAGCCATCCAAGCGTTTCAAATCATCTATACCGGAAAGTATTCATAGCAGCAAGCGAAAGGTAAGGTAAATAAGTGTAAGATAGATAGAGCTGGAATATTTCGCAAATGACTGGTCGATGAATGATAAATTAAGCCGGCTGCACCCACACATAATAGGAAGTCCAGACTGAAACTAAAACTGGGCTCGGTTTCCGTATTGATAGTTGAGACTATAATCTTCAAATTCATCTTTAGGACTTGGTTAAGTCAAGTACATTTGAGTAGTTTTTGTACTTGGCCTTTCTTCATCTGCTTCTCGAAGCCTTTTGACCAATCACAAAACCTAAAATCTCAAGACAGTCTTCAAGAATTTGACCAAGTCAACTGCAGAGCTGTCTTGAGATTTAGACAGAATAAAAACTAAGGTGGCTTTTTAAGCATGATAGAAATATTCTGAGAACAATAAACAGTCTTGAGATCAAAACCTGCTGAGTTTGATTTTTCCAAAGTTTTTAAACGTGAAGCAAGAATCCACCTTAGACTCAGCTGCTCTTGAGAGTTAATTCTTTCAATATTGTTAGTCAAGGCCAGAACTAAGACCTTAATGTTAATTTCAGGCAGAATGCTTGTGTCTTGTAATAAAATCAAAAAGTTGTTGTCTGCTTACTGCAGAAACAAATCTGTGTAATTCTTTTGCCATGCAACTTCAGCGACTTCCCCACACGAATCCAAATCTGTGCTAATCTTTTAAGTTGGAAGACCACACCTTACCTCACAAAGTAGAAAACAGCCTTCACAGAATATTACATCGAGTTGTTAAATTTATTTGATGGGAACAGTGTCATTGCGAGAAAGTCCTCCCTCCAGCAAAATGTTCCACAAGCAACAATATTTGTCGTGCGAAATGTGACGAGAAATTTGCACAAATTGTTAATTTATTACTCCCGTTCGTATTTCTTATCTTGATGTATCTTTTGTTCTCAATAATACAATGACAGTTTTGTTTGTGTCATTGTTAAGACAATTGACTTCATTCAAATTTTCTGAGGTAAATAAGGGTGAAAACTGATAAGACAACTTCACTGATCTTTCATGTTCTTTCTTGTGTATAATTTTAATTTGATTCAGAAACCTAAATTCTTGACAGAATAGAGATTTGCACTCCAATGTTAACATTTTTCTTCAAATACAAATTTGATACGTTTTTGATTTAGCTCTACTATTTTTACAACAAACTTTAACTTTTCATTGTAGGCAATGGCTTCAGAATTCACAGAATTTAACTTCTGGAAACCCGTTCTTCCCGACATTGAATTGGAACTCAACGAGTTCCTATCTCCTAGTAACAGCATGATGGATTTTTCGGATGAAGAAACTACGTACAATTCACCATCCGAAGAGGAAAACGCACAATTCAATGCATTCAACTTCTGGAAAGTTCCTGTCCCTGAGCTGGGATTGGATCTGGATAGCTTGTGATAAGAACGCTGACCGCCACGAAGGGAAATTTGAAGATGGACGGAATCAATTCCATTTCTTGTATTGTTTTGCAAAAAGCTCGCAATTGAGTGAAAAAGGCAATATGTAAACTCGCTTTGCACCTGACTATTTCGAATTGGTGATGCTACCATGCAAGTTATTTTACTGTGATATCTTTTGAGAAGTTCATGTTTGTGTCCATCTAGCAAAAAAGTGGCTTCAACATTCCTGTCTTCAGCTGTAGTTTTTATGAAATGAAATGTATGAAACTTATGTTTTTTGTAATAGGATTCAAAGTTTCCAGTCCTGCATCACCAGAGCTAGGATGACCAGTTCTTACATGATCAAGTTTATTTGTGACGGTTTTGGTGCTAAAGTGTTTTATTTCCGGACCATGAGGAAACACGTGTATTTGAGACCGAGATTATGTTTTGTTTTGTCAGTTTTGTATCATTCTTTTGTAAAAGATTAATTGCCGTATAACTTAATTAAGCAACTTCCCCACAAGAAGCCAGATTGTATGCTTATCTTTGAAATTAAAGTAGTCTTTTTCACAACGCAATTGTGGATTTTAAAAATTGTCTCAAAACACATTTAAAGAGTGAACAATGAACACAGATATTAAATTACCACAAATTATGTTTTAGATTTGACAGTTTTGTACGTTCAGTCTATTTTCACAATACAATTATGGACATTTTTATTAAGAAAGTGTTTTTTGACCAAGATATTGAATTATCACAAATTATGTACGCTTTTACGACCCAATAAAAGGAAGCTTAAGTGACTTATTTTGAATTTATTAAATAATTTTGTCATAAACAAAATATACATAAGAAATGTACACAGTTCAAAATATAATAATACAAAACAACGGGGATTAGACCCCAGCATTACGTAGCAACTGCAAGCACCCGTTGCTCTGGGCAACAAAGTTGGAAGCCGACAAATTACACGAACACCTATCGTCACACGTGAGACTTTCGGGATTCTTATTAGCTAAGGGGTTATTCACACTGCGCGAAACCAAAAATTGTCCTTGATCTTTGTCGTACAATAAATTTTCGAAGAACATCTCTTAAAGCGAAGTCATTGTTACGTTCTTTTTCAATCAGTGTGAATAAGCGTAAAATATAATGGGTTATTCGGACAGTTAGCTGTGGCATAAAATTTCAAGAAAAGTTGTAATTTAGTTTGACCAAAAAGTAGCTTTGGTGATTAAAAGTTTTAAAGACCTTTTTTCGGTTGTATTTAATCACTAATAGTGCAGACTTAATGCAATAGTCTGGATGGAATATGTTTCGATTCTTCAGAGAAATTCCCGAAAAACTCAAATGTGCGGAGAAAATTCTAAGAATTTATAAGTCTTAAAATCTGGGTAGCAAGAGAGTATTTAATTTTTTTTCAGTGCAGTAAATTGAAAACTCTTGCTTGAGAAATACGTAGCATATTTTGCGAAAAGACTAGCGAAACTGCTGATAGCAACAGATTTAAAAACATGTATTTCCATGTTAACAGGAGTAAATATTTCTCTAGTAATTATTTTACTATTTGATCGAAATCAGCGATGAAAATTTCACCTTCCACAGAGAGATCTACTCCTCACTCTTGTTTCTGTGCTGTCGGAGTGCAAAGAAATAAAGCACACGCACTTAAAATGTTTGAAAATTCAATTCAAACACACATTAAAAGACACTTTCTTCATGGACCCAATTCAGGCAAGATTGCATCCTTTCGAGAAACATTTAAAACGAAAAATGAGATAATATTCTCTTTTTAAAAACTGCCGAAAGTGCAAAGTAAAACAAAAGAATAATATAAGTAATTGTTTGTAAATGTTAGTTTTACATAATTTAAAATTTCTTCTGTTATTAATCATTTCCCGTTTTCATGAAACATATATGCTTACAATTCATATGGTGTAAGTCCACTGCTTGGTGATCAAAACGAGGCATTAAATACACACAAATTCTTTTTGCAAATTATTAGCTAAATCACAAGAAGTGTAATTTAGGGGTAAATAAAGATGTTCACGGCTGTGAAAGCTTCTGTAGAGAAATCACAGATAAAACGCACGAGCACGTCATACCATGTAAAACGTTTAAATAGCGTTGTACACAGAAAATACTGTACGTTACGTGACACAAAACGTGCGAATCTTAAAGAACCATTCACATCGAGCGAAAACGGAAGCGAAAGCGAAAATTTCTTTTTATGTTTGACACTTATTCTTCGATATTTTCTCTTTCACCCTGCCTTTGGGCTTGGAATTACACTGGGTTCCACTTATAACGAACATCCGGTTACTGCGAGCTACAACCTAGTTTTTCCGAAAACGAATATTTTCTTGTACTAATTTTGCCAGATCAGTTCTTTTAATACCTTGCGAATTAACTTTGTGTTGTGACATTTTCGGTGAAACTAAAAAGTTAAATTATTCAGTTAAAACGAATACTCGGCTATTACGAGCACATATCTGTGCATTAAATTGCTCTTTACAAGCAAAACCCAGTGTAAGTGGAACATCATGGTAAAGTCAATGAATGATTCCGATTTGATTAGCTCTCGAATGAAAGTTTAGCGTCAGTTTCTGGCGTCGTGACGTCATTTGAGAGCTTGGAAACCGTTACCATGCAGGGTTACTTTATTAAATTTTTGCTTCGTGACAAAAAATCCGTCAAACAACGGAGTACAAAGCAAAGTGACTGAAGCACAACCACCAACTTTAAGGTGATGTTGACGGTACCTGTAAACAGCGCTTTACGCTTAAATAAATACGTTGCATAAATCTACACAAGTTGCACTTTGGAATATAAATTGCACATTACATGATTAGACGACGATAAGTGACCACAATGACAATCAAAAAGAAACGTTTCGTAACATACGATTTACATTCAAATTTTGGCAAGACAATAACGCACAGTACATCAATGGAGAATTAGGGGCCGTTCCCACTTGACGGCAGCGACGCGGATATGCAACCCATTTTCTTGTCGTCAGGGATGAGTGCAGAATTGCTGGCGACAAGACTATGGGTTAGTTATTAATATAACTGCATAGTTGACGGCCACAAAATCTCCATTTTGTTGTCGTCAAATGCGAACGGTCCTTTAGAGTTTTATTTTTTTGAGTTTAAAGAAAAATGATTCAAGTCCAGACATAAGTAAATTCCACTAGCAACGTGATATTTCAGAACAACAAGCAAACCATGGATCTAGTTAGAATTAATGTGATGATTACATAGAAAACTGTTAGTTCGGGTTATTTGAAGTCTTCTTTAGTGTGCGTTGTGTCGTAGACTTAAGTGCGCAAGGTTTTGTGTCTTTTTTGTATTTTATTCGACAGGAATGTACTTGAACATTATTTTCATAAGTGTTACTCGATCGCATGACGTCACCATGACTGGATAATGATTGGTTAATTATGATTGGCTGATGGAAATGAAACAAGAAGTCTTATTGGTTGATTATCATCTTGACACCGACGATAACGTGTTGTTAGAACTGTGGGATGGCGCCACTGCGCCGGTTGGACTTTCTTCCCGACTGGCGTCCTGGTCCGGGAATACCTTATAGGTCGGACTGTTCTGTAGGACCAGATCAATTGCGTCGTCCCGGCCCAGTTCTCGCAATTTCCCTATCAAAGTCAATATAGTTGCTTTGGAATCACGTGACCATTCTTCGAGAGATCGGTCAGTTCGACTATCCACGCGTTTCTTGCTGGCGTCGTCGAGCGATGGTAGCGTTTCTGTCAGACCGAGGGACACAGCCAACAAACACCAGTCCCTGCCCATGGGGTCCGGAGGGTCGAGCAGGGTACTGATGTGTCTCCGCGTGTGCAAAGACAAGTGTGACACGTGCAAGTCAATACCGAGGCACAAGAACTCCTTGATCTCATCCGAACCAAACGTCACGACGTCCGTGAACAGTTCGTCCGAGGAATCCTCCAGTTTAAGACTAGTTTCTCCGTTGAGTTGCGCTCGGAGGAGCGTGCTGGGCGCGTAGGAATGCGGTGACTCCGCGTGCGCCTTCAGGTGAGTTGGACTCAGAATGTGACGCTCATAATCTAACCCGGGACAACTATCATCCATCACCTGAGTGATCACCTGACACACCTCCTCATAGAAATAAAACAGGTTAGTGCGCATGTCCTGTGGACCACGTGCTTTCACCTCAATCACCATATCATCCTGTTCTAGAGTCACAAAGCTCTCCAGGTACCCGCTGCAGTACTTGGACCCGTGGTGCCACTGGTACAGATCATTATCCGGGGAGTTGTGTTCGTTGATCATGTGTCGGCGTAACGCTGTTTGGATGCGCGGGAACAGGAAGCTCATCTGGCTGGGTACGGCGCGCGGACACTGGATGCGCACCCCGCCGTACACAGCGTTAGGATACCGCTTAATGTCCTTCTCCCACAGCCCGTGCAGCCGCTCCACGAAGTTCAGACACGGAAACTCGTACTCCACTTCCCCGTCGTGTTCACACTTCGTACAAACTTCTAACGCTTCCAGAACCTGCAATGGAGAACGATGTATTACTTGAGTAAATACAGCGGAGATGAAAACTGATACAGAATCCAATTACTTGAAATTTTAACGTTCTGTAAAACCTATCCTTTACGGACATTTATTTGAATGGTCTCCTCGCTTTTGTTTTCATACGATATTGTACGTGGCATCATTATCCGTTGTATTTAGCTTTCTTTTCCCTGCCATTTTAGTACGACGGGAAGGTAATGTATCACAGGTGTTTGTCTGTTGGGGGGAGGTTCTCTCACTCGTCTCTGGCCCCAGGTCATTTCTGGGGGAAGGGGGGGGGGGGGTTACCCCATCCCAGCCAAGGGAGGTACCCCAGCCCAAGGTGGGACTGGGGTATCTCCCCCCAGACAGTAGAGAAGAGCAAGTACTTACAACGTGGCGGGTGGTATGCCTCTTGCGGTCACACAGGAGGACTTTCTTGTTATGACTAAAAATGTTTCAATAGATTTGTGGTCTCACAAAGAAATTCTATTTTATTGCCAAACTAAATGGTAAGAGATGAAGAGACCTGAAGGATGTCCTTGGCTTCAGCGTCGGGGAAGATGAGCTGGAAGTCGTCGACGGTGAAGCAGCCGGTGGGTCGCGCGTTCAGGATTGTCTCATGCGACAAGAGATGTCCGATTACTTCCGTTCCCAACCATTTCCCGTCCAGAACCACTAGGTCGCGTTCGTCCACCGTCTCCAGGTAGATTACCTGTCAAATATACAGGTAAATACAGGTAAAACAAAAGAATGCTGAGGCGAGTAAACACGAAAAATAAGAGATCCACCCTGGTCTTGAAATCCAGGGTTGACATCACCAGATGTCCAAAGCAGTGGCCCCACAAATGGGACAATTAATGAGAATTAAGCCCAAAAACCACTGTCACTTAATGCTAAACATTCAATAGCTAGTCGTCAAGATGTTTGCACTCGTTCAGTTTGAGAATCAGATCTTAAATCTATGTTAAAAATAAACGAAAAGGATACCTCTCCGAGAATCTGCAGCTGCTGTATGAGTTCCTTCATGTGCTCCTCGCTCGCGAGCATGTTCACTTTGGACCGAACCAGATCGATGAAGCTCGGCCACGGTAGCACAGGGAAGTTCAACGTCGTTTTACGCCACGTCGGTAACGTCGCTACCACAGCGTCCAGGAAACCGTTGGCGCACGGTAGGCTCTGCAATTCGACCTGTCAGAGGTTAATGAATATTCAAACTATGAAACACACCAAACTAAAACACGTGCTGTTAGTTGCTATCGGGATAGTAATCTATTCACTGGCCTCGTACTCTATCTATTCATATCATCTACTTCACACACTGCAAAAAATATTGTGTTAAGATTTCTTTCTTACGTGAATTGTTTTTAGAAAATTCATAAACTAATTAATGACCACATTTATTGTGCTCTTCAACAAAATCTGACAAAACTTTTTGTGAAATTGTTTGTTACATATGTGTATTTGTCGTTTCTATGAATTTTTTTTCACACGACAAAAAGAAAAGCATAACTAGGCACTGCAAATGAAGCTAATTTCTGGTCGAATAAATTATTAATCTAACACACTTGGGATGAACTACATAGACTCAAACATATTAGTTACCTGAACGATGTCATTTTTAATTTCTCCCAACATGGTTCTCAATGTTTTGAGATCAGGAGACATGGCGAGATGCGCATCCGCCACCAGTACGTGCTGAGAAATATCAAAGTCCAACGCGAACTTCTCCAGGACTGTAGCCATTACCAAACTCGCCTGAAAATACATCCAATAAATACCGGATGTCCATTCTTCTTGTGTAGAAGAATATATTCTCTGGGTCTCTCTCTCTTAAAAAGCCGCCTTAATTTTGCAAACGGTTTTGAAATTGGCCAGGTCATCTCAATTCAGCGCGAACTTTCTGCTGGTCGTACATTGTATTTATCATTCGTTTTATGTTTCCTACCGTGTTTTTGATAAGGGATGTGATACTAAGGTTAAAGGTATTGTAATACTATTTTACCTGATCACTGACGAATTCGCCTTTGTTGTTTTTGGAACAGCCCGCCTTGTCAGCGTGAGTAGCAACTAGAAGTACACGCGCCGGCCACGGATGCTTACCGCCCGGTCCTACAGAACATCAAAAAGGCGGTTATAATCTACAGCCTGTGGTGTGTACAGGTGGATTTTTTTGCACTGAACAAATAGCACTGTTCTTCACTTTTGCTTGTGGATTTTAACGGCAGTAAACGTTTCATACACAGGTGTCCACAGTTCTATGCACATTTGAGTGAGTTTCCACACAAAGCAGTGTTTATAGTAACTGTAGAGTTTTTCAGCCCGTTATTATTAACGCAGTGTTTTTCTGTAAGCATTGTGTCTATTGTGACGGTGCGACAAATGCAGGAAATGGGTCTGCAACCCATTCTGTGCATTCTTCATAAACACAATGCTAAACGATAACGCAGCGTTTTTGAATAACGGGCTGAAAAACGCTTGTGTAAAGCCTACTTAAGACAATTACTGCATTGAGTGTACGGTTCGACTAGTACAAAAATATTAGGTTGTGAAAGTTTCACCAGGTGGCTCGTTTGCTCCGTGAGGGGTGAAGGGGAGCGAAGCGTATTGTATACTAGGTTTTAGGGTCCCCACCACCTGTGACAACAAAAAGTTCGATTACAACATATAGTGGTTAGGTGTCCCCACCACCAGCAAATAGAACCGTCATCCCATGTACAGTCACTGAGCAACAAAAGGCCTTCATAGGTCCCCACCACGGGCCCAAAATTTCGGGGCAAAAGCCGTCAATCAACCACTAAGGTGACTCTAACGAGCCACCAACAAGAAGATCAGCGCGTTCACCAGAATATGAGGGAGAAAACTGTGCGTAAGTGGCTTTAATATACTGGTGATGGGTTCTTCTGGAGAAAAGGATTCAATTACAAATTTGATCATTCTTTTGTGACCTTGAAACTTTGTTAAAATGTTCTGTATGCATATTCTGGAATTCCGTAAGGTGGATCATGGTCAGCCAAAATAAATTATGTCATGCAAAAGATGGGATGAAATATCTGTGTTGTCAGTAGGTGATGGTAATTGTCCTTTCTGAGTGTGCAATCGTACCTGTTTTACCATTGTGCTCCAGCAGTACCAGATGTTGAAGGCCATCGCTGACCCTGCCCTGAGAAACCTTGACCTTAGTGGCTCCAGATCCAAGGTCAAGTAACAAAAATAAGTATCCATCAAGGATTTCAAGTGCAAAGAAATCTGAAGTGTCTTCAGCACCACTGTTATACATGATAAGCCCGTCTTGTTCATTAGTCCGAAACTGGAACTGTATTGTTCCACTTGTTTGAGCATCCCATTGGGGCGCTTTAACGTACGAATCCTCAGTGCTAAAGGTGATGGGTTGTGACTGGACCAAGTCCTCACATTTGTTAAATGTAACGTCACCATGTATTTCAATGAGGTTGTGACGATTCCGTGCCAGATCTGTTAGGTCCAGGTTGATACTGTCAGCTTTGTACATGACCTGCAAAGAAAAATAGGAACAGTGATATTCATACTAGTGGGACACATTATTATATCGACCACCTCCAAAACCTCACAACGAGATTTATATTTTTCCATATCTGGTAGGAACTGTGATTACCACCAACCTCCCTAATACAACCAAATTTACCCCAGAATGAAGGTGGTGTTTTTCTGCAGTCGTGATCTTTTTTCCAAGGTGTGATCAGTACAATTGAAGTTGAAGACTTTAGATGAGAACGACACCAAATTGCCTAACTGACACGGAATGACCTTTCCAGTTTAAAAAAAAGATTGACCCTTTGGTGATAATCTCTTTTACCATAAACTGGAGAGTCATCTTTCCAGATGAGCACAGGAGGAATTGGTATTTACCAAACATGACAGTCCATTTCCATTTCTGTCTCCTTTTCAACAAAAAGTAGGAGATAAGTCATTTTGATGACGGCTTGCATGGTAAGAAGGAAATCGCGTCACAAAATAATTTTGAAAGACCACTGTGTGCCTGAAAATCTCAAAAACTAGTTCTGGTGGTTTCAAGTTGTGAGATTGTGTTTCGTGTCCTGTCAAACAAAGAAACTAAAACTTTTAAATGTGACCTAGGCAGCCGTGAAACGGGACAAAAGTTTACGAAATTAATTTTTCCCTGATGCTCAAATACAGTGTTCAGCAGTCATCAATTTTACATCAAGCTGCATAGATGCAAATGGCCCAATGATTTAAGAGGTAATAAATCATACAAATACGTTCCTTCCACGCCCAGCTTCCTTCATACTGACTATCCTCTACCCGTATTATTTCATGGAGAAACTGTTCTTGAATTCATATAAAACGGCAGAAGTTTGTACCCCATGGCCGCACTGTGCTTAAGCGCATGTCATCCAATCACCGCTTTCGTTAAACAGTTGCAGCACTCAGGAGCAGATATGGTGGTGTTTCCCGTAGTATTATTTAGGACAATTGTGTGGAGATATACTTCTGAGGAGTGACTAAATTTGATAATTGCCCTAGGGGACCACAGATCCACTAGGGGCAAATATCAAATTTAATCACTCATAGGAAGTGTATCTCCCATATTTGCCCAAAATTGCCCTAATGGTGATTTTATCATTCACTATCATCAACAATAATAATGTAGCTCTAGATCTATTACAAGATCTAGATCTATTACAAGATCTAGATCTAATTCTAGATCAAGGTCTAATTCCATATTTTGGACAAATGAGATTTTTTTAAAAGCATTTCATGTTTCTCATTTGTCCACTTTTGGACAAATAAGTTTTTTGCTAGTATTTTATGTTTCTCATATTTGTGCTGTTTGCCCACTTTTATTCATATTTGCTCATTTATTATTCATTTCAATATTTTGTTTCAAACCTAGGTTGTTATTAAATGGCTTGTCATCGAGGGTTCCGTGGGCCACAGGACGGATTTAATTTATGGGTTTCTTTTTGTTAGTTTGTTTGTGTCAATATGACTTTCATAACGTAGAAATCGACTATTATTTAGTCGGGATCACTTTATTAACTTCATTTAGCAAATGAAAGAGGTGAACAGAGGTTAGCTTTACAAAAGTAAATTCCTTTCAAAGCTTTGTGCAGTTTGACAAACCTTCGTGCGAACAAATACTTGCGCACGTTAGCTGTGGATTCCTCTGCGGAAGACAAATATGTCAGTTTTTTCCATGCTTCATGAAAATAAAATTCCCCAATAATTGTTTATTGAGAGCCTTTTTACTTCCTTAATGATGTCGTTTATTAAGTGTGGTTAAAAATTGGTTTAAAGATTGAAAGTGGATCGTTAAATTTTGTTGTTTTAAATGTTGTCCTGCAAAGTGAAACAGATTCTTTTTGAACAGAGTGTTTCGAATTGAGTAAGAATTTGTGTTGTTTCGGGAAAATAACACATAATAATATCGACTGTTGGAATTTGCTGAAGTAATCTTTCAATAAGCTTTCCAGACCTTCAAGACTATTTAGATCAAGCCAAAATAAAAATATCAAGGAGTGAAATATTTCAGTTTAGTGACTCATTGCCTTATGTGTGAGGTTGGTTCATGCTAGGTAAGATTGAATCCATGTGAAGTCAGATTGAACCAAACATCAAAATACTCAGGAAATTAGGAAAAAAAACTAGAGTTAGACTCAGAAAAATTAGGGTTAAATCTAAATCTAGACTCTGAAAAATTTAATCTAAATCTAGACTTGGAAAAATTAGATCTAGATTTAGGTCAATCAAGGTGGTCGCTAAAGGGCCCCTCCACCCAAACTGGAATTTTTGAGTTATTCTGAGTTCTCTGATGTTTGGTTCATTCAATCTGGGCTCGTGTAACCTAACATGAGGTAAAATCATATTTTTTACCTTGTGTGGGAAAATTTCCCAAAATTGCGGACAGAAAAACCGTCCTTGGACCACTAAGGTACCTCTGCGAGTCACCAACCACACTTGCTTGTAACAGTGACGCTTTGTCACTGAATTCCAATAGTTCTGTATTTGTACATATTTCTGTTGTTTGTATCGCTGTGCAGAATTGCTATTTTTTACACTTTGGAGTATACAGTAAGTTTTCGATAGAAGAGAGTCGAAATTGTATCAATTATATAAGACGGTTAGCAGCAATAAGTGTGATATCACCGTAAAAATATCAGTCCTCATTGATTTGACAAGCATATATTCTTCTTTGTGCAGAAACTCCAGACTGCATTTCCTGCAGTTTCCAGAAATAGGTCGACATGTTTAAAAATACCGTCGTTCTGGAATTATTTCCTGACCAATCCTATTTATCAGAAGGCATTTATTCGTTGTCACAAAAATTCACAGTTTCCTTCATTAAAACCATGTCTCACAAGTGCTTTCATTCAGAAAGGAAAAATTCTTTAGTCAAGTCTGGTCTGCAATGGCAATTTGAATGTCTAACTTCATGATTCAATATTTTTTATGAAAAAAGCTGTTCGTCGGAAAAGCTTTTTGTGAAGATGTCTTTTGAAATTGCCAATCACTGACTACTTTTGTACGATCATGCTTTGTGTATGCTAAGATAATTGCTTGTAATATTCATATGCAAATATCCAAACTAAAAACAGTCATCAGCACATTGCTGTCCTTTTCATCTGATAATTTAGATCAAACGATTTTGGTGGCTCGTGGAAGCACCATGCATTGGATCGGGGATTTCAGCTGTAGTTTTCCAGGTGAATTCAGGCGTATCCATCATTTTCTAAGTATAACATAGGGAAACCTTTGAGTTTCTTAACACAAGTCCTGAAAAGGCGTCGGTCTTGTTTGGCTGGTGGTAGTGAGGGGGTCTTCAAATCGAATGGGATTTGTTATGCAGTTGGTAGAATAGTGCGCCTGCGGAATACCAAAACAATGTCAAAACTTTGTCTATGCTAGAATAATTTAAAATGAGATAAACAGTCAAAGAAATTACAACAGAGCACTGTGTAGGGAATAAACTATGGTTCGATCTTTACAATTCAGAAAATTTTGTACTGGATTATTAACCGGAATTTTTAGTAACTTTCGTCTTGATCCACAAGGAATTTGGACAATTGCAGAAACGTCTTTAACGAGGGAGTGTTTGTTGAATGAGTTATGGCATCCCATGGATTATTGTACACTGACTACAATAATCGTTCGGTGCAACTTAAAAGTCCCTGGGGACATAAAGCTTTGTGTAGAGACCTATTTTCTGGGATCATTTATTTAACTAACCTCGATAGACTTTGGCGGATCCAGGATTTTTTAAATGAGAGGACCCAAGAGGAAACGCCAACCTATTCTTTTTTACCTAATTAATATTTCCCCAAAATGTATGAACAGGAAAAACAACTTGGTCTCAGAAGAAAATTGTGCCAAGACGAATTATACCAAACTTAGCACGGTAGAAAAATCATGTTTCCGCAGTTCAGTCCCGTTTTTCCAAATTATAACCATTCTGATTAGGCAAGTCAAGTAATTTGATTCAAGTAGGAAAAGCACGGTATTTGCAAATAGGGAAATGCTGCTATTTTCTCGGTTTGGTGACTTATTTTATCTGCTTACCACTGCATGTTTACGTTCACCTATAGACTCTTCAAAAAGAACGATTCACTTTGAAACATGCCTTATTTGATCAGTTCTAATCATTTGGTGTAATCAAGTTTCAAATAGCTTCCGAAATCTTTGCAGAAGACAGAATAATTACTTTTGACTTTAATATGAAAGTAACTAAGTGGAAAGCAATTAGTCCGCTTCTTCTCATTATTCATCGATAATAATAAACAGAGAGATTTTACATTTGACATGATCCATTGATGGATAGTTGCTGCATTTCCATATTGCGCAAATACAAATTACAGTTCTGTTCAAGTTTTTGGGAACACGTCCACTTTACCAAAATTTCAAATCGCTAGTTCCTGACAGTTTCCTTATTCGCAAAACCACCAGTAAACCAAAAGAAAAACTGTCTCTAAATGCTGGCTAGTTTTATGTTGAACCTTTGCTTTGAACAACAGATTTGCTTTATCCATGTTAGTAATAACTCCAAATGGAACATGACTTACTTTCCTCATGCAGCCTCGGAAATTGTCTCTGACTTTTGCCCCGGGAAGCTCTCCTGGTTCGGGACTTCCTGCGACGTAAAGTCGTTTGCTGGCAAGCATGGTGAACTCACCGACTGTTGTTCCTGAGCGAGTAAACTCCTCATCAACGTGTATGACAACCTGTAAACGAACCCAATATGTCAGTAAACTAACCGAACTGATATTTCTCAACATTAAAAAATGAAGACTAACATAAAAATTACAAAATGGAAACAAAATTAAATTGAGGATTTAGACATCCATACAGTGTTTTGTGGATGGATGACGTTAGTCCTGTAGTTAAATTATTTAATGAATGACTACAAAATTAACCTCACGTTTTACACATGCCACCACCTAATTACAACAAAGTATCATTTTTCATTGTGTATCAAAGAAAACAATTAGAAATAAAATCGAGTTAAAATGCGATAATTTAATAACATGAAATTGTATTTCAAATAAATTTTGCGGTTTCTGGAAAAGATCAATTATTTCCGAAGTAATATGATATCCGAATAATTTTAGCAATTGTTAAATCAGTGGAATATTCTGTGAACTAAAGAAAGAACGACAGGCTCTTTTTGCTAACATTTCAAACAGTCAACTAAAAACGTGTACTTACATGGCATATACCCCTGTCCATTGTAAGCTATGATTAATAATGAACAAAAGTGTCTGTGAATAGCAAAGCTTAAAGTGCTAACTAATTTTAAAATGCAGTTGGCGTGCCTATTTCTTGTACATTTTCGGAAATTAAAAGTATTTATGTGAAGAAAAATATAAGGTCTTGTACACCCGCGAATTTCACCTTGCGCCTTTGCGAATTCTTTTATAAATTAACATCCAAACTGATTGACCATTCCATTAGGACCAGCAACTGAACTGGTCTGTCGAAAACCCATGAGTAAAAATAGAATATAATATTGGATAAAATCTGGATTCAGAGGCAATCAGGGAATATCTGACGGACAAAGTCTATAACAAAAGACAGGCAAATCTCATATCAATCTTGCTTATAGATCTGCAAGAATCATCTTGCAATGACACAAATTGGCTCATAGATACACTGTAGATCCATAATCTGTCACTGCAGTGTAGTCTGCAACTGCAAGTGGTTCAGAAGGAAATGTAAGAAAACCACATTGCTAGGAATTAGGATCATGTGTGTATTTGAAAGCAAAGATTCTTGAATCGAACCATTTTAATTTTAATAAACTCCGAATGGCCTCCAATTAATACGATCAGAAAGAACTTTTCGTTGAGAGTTTCAGTAAATGTATTGTTCTCTGGATAAATTTTGGTTTTAAGGTGGAGTGAATGGTCACTTCTTCACAATCAGTAAAGTGTCCTTTAATTAAAAGTTTCAAGTAGTAACACAATGTATCCGATGATAGAAGTGTGGTGGATGCACATGCAGTGTCTTTGTGAATGAACATGGAAAGATGCGTCTGTTGCTTGTGTGGACTTACCAGTTAAGAACAGTGAAATATTTCCCATGTACGCCCTTCTGCAGCAATTTCAAAACTGCTTGTAGCAAATTCGAAAATTCAAGTACGCAAAAAGGGAATGTCGACATCAACAATATACGAATTCTTTTCCTGTTTGTTTGGCATAAATCTGTCCGTATTGCCTTCACTCATGTCAAATAGGTGAGGAGAAACAAATTGATAAGCGTGCAGGGCAAGGGTGATGCTCGTTTCGCTTTTAACATCTCTGCATTCATTAATTCAACTCATTTCCTAGCAAAACCATATCGTCAAAAGCGGTGTAATTTCCACAGCTTGTTAAGAAAGGGAAATACTTTCACTTGCAAATGATCCATTTACACCATTCAATCACAGAAAATGCTTCATTGAAAATCAGAGAGATCTGAGAGACGCAGTTTCAAAGACGCAGTGACGAATAATTTTGTAACCTTGCATTTCAGTTTCAAAAGGCCCATTTTTGTATTTTTCACATCAATGGTCAATTATTATTGTGACAATAATAGATACTTTTAATATCCAGCCTTGGATCTTTCACCTTATGGCGGCTTTGCCCTCGTTGTAGGCACATCTTAATATTTTCCCTTTTTTCTGGGGGCCTACCTCAATCTTTGTACTGTTGGATTCAATGCACTTGTAATAGTTACAATATTCTATCAGATACAAAGACAAAGAGTTCGACATTTAAATGAATCTTCAAAAAGTTTTTCAAATAAGCAGAAAGTTGCGATCAAAAGACTCCTAGTAGAGAATATAGGGCCACTATGGTGGAGAGAAGTTACGTAATCACCCCATTCAAGGTGATTACGTAACTTCCCTCC
>JBCAUG010349049.1:0-16924 GCA_038406175.1 Haplosyllis leylae
TTGCTCTCCTCACTGACCTGGTGGACACTCAATTCTGACTGGGGTTGAGTTTTACTACACAAACCAAGCAAGTGTAATATTGGTGACATAAGTATTAAACTTCATCGTCACTTTCAATACATATAAATCAATTAAAATTGATTAATTAAATCCATCAAATATTTTCAAGATCTCAAATTTGTGCAAGGTAGTAAATGGCGAAAGTCATGGCATCAGTATTTGGCTTGAATCCTTACCAGGGACGAATGTGAAGATAACTCGCCAAGGTGAAACAAGCTGTCTGACAAAATTTCAAGAATATCAATCAGCGTAGGCAACAAGGATATTTTTGTGGTCCCGTGAAATTTACGCCATGCGTGTTTTTCTTATTTTGGTTTTGAAATTAGGTGAATTATCCAATTAGTTCAATTAGACAAGTGTTTCATGGATAGTGGAATCTATTATCTGCAAATAGTAATTTGTTCACACATAATGTATTCAGCTATCTAAGGGTAGTGCAAATTCATTCTTCACTATCCATGGAGACTGCTTATTCATTTTGCATTATCCATGTGTAGTGCTACATTACATTTTAACTATCCATAAATAGTAACCTGTCCATGGATAAAAATTTCACATATTCATGAACAGTCAATTCTACTATCCATAGATGAATTAGTCTAATTCATCTTATTCAGCAAGATCTAAACCAAAATAGGAAAAACACGATAACTTGAAGACTCATTCTGTACATCTATTGTAATAAATATTGATATTATTATCCTTTAAAATAGCACCCTAGTCTTTCACGAAAAATAACTTGGTACGACGCAAAAGAAATTGATAACAATTTCATGACCACACACAATGCCAGTCTTCAGTTCGTTATCCGATCGATCCAGACAAAGAATCTTCAGTGGGGAACACCTAGAAGCAGAATTTCCTTCGTGGCCCAGGCTGTACCATTGACTTTGTTGTAAAACGTTTGTTTGGTAAAGAGCATGTAAGACACTAATTTCCTTGTGTTGCTAAACTGGTAACAAAGGGATAAGAAAGAGTCCATTGATTTTACATTGATCCATTGTAAGAGGGATAATGTGCCTTGTTGGCACATAAATGAGCAAATGGCTCGCTTTGTGAGAACATAATGGTCGCTCTCAACAAGCCAACACGTTCTACCATGGTCGCATTGTTCACAATTCCTCTTCTGTAATGACCTGGCTATCTCTTTACTGTGAGTTGGTCCTATGGACTGATAACTGAAGCTGCTTCAAGAGGAAATTAAGGCTCATTTGAAGCAAACTTTGAGAGAGAAATATGTATCAGAGTTGCAAGGCTGAGGTGGATGTCATCGTCATGGACACCACAGGAAACAAACTCGTTCCCGACACAGGATGTTTTATGTACGTTCGTCTACACATTGAGCTAGACAATAGATGTAACAGAAATATAGCTTTCACAAACATTACTGAGTCATGGTTTCATTTCGTTTTGAGTAACTTTGCACCGGATTGTAAAAAAGCAGTAGAATTATTCTTGAACATTTGCGCTTTCATCAAATTAGGAATTCCTACACCTGTATACTTTTTTAAGGTAATTCTTTAGGACGCTAACGTTCAAGCCATATGTCCGACAGCCATACGCCTAACTAAGCACTTTTTTTGCCAGATCTGACAGATCTTCAATATCAATTGGCACCCTTGGTTTCATTGGTATCATATATTTACCAAAGTTCACACATTCCAGCCATCGCTGACCAACTTAAATAAATTGCCTTTGGTAAAGAGGTTACCAGTGTTTTAGAAGAAATCAATAAGATATCATACTTTCGTGATAATTGAAGTTTTACCTACCAAACATCGAAATTCCACGCATAAGAGATGAGTGTTGGGTTCATAGAGACTTCGACAAGAAATAGATACAACTTCATTGCACATTGGTGCCAGCAGGAGAATCTTGCTACTATTAAACCGTGTCATTGGATATCCCAATTACGAGTCTCAAAAACTAGAAGAAACGACTTAATTTAACCCATAGTTGTTTGTTTATTCTCTCAGGTGAAAGTTACAACAAAGCCTGTTGAGCTGTTGATTTTTCTGCTGATGATCCGAGGTTCCCTGTTTGATTTTCTTTGATTACCCCTTGTAATGGATTCAAAAGAAACATTGGTAGAATGTAAAGGTGGGTTATTCCCACATGTGTAAATATTAAGAAATAGAACACCCGGATCTTTGGATCCAGATTTTTCCTGAAGATACATACCTTGTCACACACATACTTTTACGATGCTGTATTAATTGGCTCATTTGGTCAAGTTAAAAACCAACTGTAGTTTACAAAACAATTTCAAGCAAAACATAAATTAAAAACAGAACAGGAAACATTGATTTCATCATATTTTGGCAGTCGGAATGAAGAATCATACTAATTTTAATCAGTAACAATAGGTATCGATCAAACCTTTGTTGTTCAGATTTCGTTTTCTCTTTCAGGTCTTCATTAACACAAACCTGGCGTTCTTGATGTATACATGAAAACTGAGTACTATAACATCAAACAGTGAATACTTTGATTAAATATGGAAAATGAGCTTTGATCCTCCGTGTTTCCCAGATATATTTGGAGGTGACAATATCAATGAGGTGATGCTGTGAAACTGGAGTGAGCCAATCTTATGTAAGTTGCATACCTATTAATAATGCTTCACTATCGTACGTCTTCTCCAAGCTCTTCCACATCCATTGGCTTCATTGGCCAATTTGATCAGATGTAATGAACCAAATGGTTATCAACCCTGGAAAACCATTGTCATCCTGTCATCGGTTTCTTTAAATTCAATTATTCCCCCCAACAAAATCCGTAATTAAAATCAATTTGCCGTGAAATAGTTGCATCTCTGGTGACCCTGCCAATTTACATAGTGATTTAAATTCATTATCGTCTTTCATGTTGTTTTCTTTGTCACATTATTCCTCGCATAGATCAACCTTGTGACAAGAGAAGTGATGAATTTAGTTGAATTGAATAGGAGGCATTGATGAATGGATTGGCTATTCTTGCAGAGAATATTCATTCAAGGGTTCCCTCATGAATTTGACCAACAAGACGAATTCCTTTTGAACTACAGTAAGTAACAAAACAATAGTTTTGTGCCATGTGTCAATCACTGGCAAAGATTTTCAAGGAAAAGATCTATCTCAAAAAATAACTTTGTATTGTTTGTTTTCCAGTTTATCTACTTTCACACTGCCCAATAATTTCCAGGGAGAAAAACAAAAGTTTCAAAATATTAAACGACTCTTCCTTTGCATCGCAGGTGGGACAACGATTGACCTTCAACCTACAGTTCCCGTATATTTACTCAGATTTAGACGATTGACATCATGAAATCTGAAATTTACTAATAGTCAATGTCTGATTCAGACTCAGGAAACTAAATATCCCCAAATGATTGGACAATTCTTTGTGGGAATGAGGGTTCTTTATGAAGAATGAAGGCTGGAAAATTACTCCAAATGGAACAATTGTACAGACAGAATAGATTTAGATAATCTCATTCATGACAATTTTTGTGCAATATAGCAGTCTCCCAAGAGGGAAATTAAGTTTCACAGGAAAATACTTTATTGTAAGATGACAAATGTGAATTGAGGTAACGGCCGGATACAATAGTTGAAGACTTCATTTGTGTGAAACATTGTTTCTTTTTCCCATTTCATTCTTGTAAATAGGGAAGACGAAAAGGTAAACTGATGAAATTGCAAACAGTCTAAAAGTTAAATGTTTTACTGCTTAGGACTTAGAAGCCCAATAAAAAGAGAATATGTGTTGTGTAAATGTTTGTATTAATAACTTACCAAAAAATCATAGAAATAGAAAACACACTGGTATCAATCAATATATAAGATAATATAGCACTCAGAAGTGAATAAAAGCTTAAAATCCAGGGAAGACGTCCATGTTTTCAAGCTTTTCTAGGTCATACATTTTCCCGGTCATGATCTTCATTGAATAATTTGAAAGTCTAAAAGTAGGTCTCCAGAAGACGATGCCAGCGCCCATGTATCGGGTACCTGGTCCTTTTGTGATGCATTCTCTTCGGAAATGTGCTTTACGTAGTAAGTACAACTGTAGCAAATTGCATTTTGAAGAGTGAAAAGTTATGCTATCCTGTGAGACTAAAATTAAATTATTCGTATCAAATATTTACAATATATATAGGAGAAACTTCAGATCATCAGATTGTGCATGTCATTAAACGAGGTTTCCCTAAATTATACAAAGTTTGCAACGTTGCCAACAAAGGCGTACAGGGGAAGAACAAAATAAATTCAGCAAAACTTTGTCTGTCATGAGGATAGAACCCAGAACTTCTTGATGCTCACTCTGATGTCATCCTCACTGTGCCAGTCAGACATGTGTTGAACAGGAGATTTGAAAGTAAACTTGTTTCATGCACCACTTTATATTATGGAATCAATAGAGCATGACTTTATAAAGACCTTAAAGATTCAGATTTACAACCAAATGTCAACTTAGTTCAATCAGGAAAATATAAGTGGTTCGCGGTTTTATCCATACTGGAGGCATTTTTTTACTGAATTTATTTTGCTCTTCCATGCTTTATCGGCAACGTTGCCAACTTTGTATAATTTAGAGAAAACTCGAATGCCATGAAATAAGCTTGAATTAAATTGTGTCAATTCCGTAGGAGTGAACAAAGTTTTTAATTGCAACCGCATTACCTTTCTAAAGGAATGACTCTTCGTTTTTAAACTAAAACTCTCCAAACTGGATTTGTTGAAACAGTAAGAAGTTTCTCAATATGTTTTGTTACATTGACTTGATGACCATCTGGAATTAATAGAATGAATTTAAACTGGACTTTTATTATCGATTCTCCAAAATTGAATTTCCTTATCAACTCGACGATTAAAATCAATTTGCCATGAAATAGCTGCACGTCTGACTTGCCTGTAGATTTACATAGTAATTCAGTGTTATCAAAAGTGATTATGGGCTTTCATGTTGTTTCTTTATCACATTATTCGACTCAGAGATCCCTGTGAGTCTGTGAAGCAGATTGGAGGAAAAGCCAACTGAATAGAAGTGAATTGGATTGTAAGTAGCTTGGAGCACCATAGCCTGTTCACTTACAACAGAATACATCCCATTCCTACTGGATTTTGCTTCCAATCCCATCAATACAAACAAATTATGTTGGGAGGGTCATCACATAGAATTGCTTATATGCTGCACTACAAATCCAGTGTGAAATGGCACTATTCTGCTCCATTGAGTCTGCATTGAATAATAAAACTGGAAACATTCAACTCTAGATCTCTGTATTTAAATAAATTTACACCCCAAATATACCACCATTATGTATATTGTTTTCATGTCAATCCCATACCAATAAAATGAAAAAAAATTACAACATTTGTAACTGATAGTTTAGTAAGTTTGTCTTCAATACTGCAAGGAAACACCAGCAAATAAATGAATAAGAACATAATGAATTTCACAACTTAATACATTTATATTCTGTCGTTTAATAATAAGAGAAAAATGGTAAGATTTCCAAAGAAAGCTTGTATATGTTTTTCTTAAACAACGGCAGTACTCACTGGAGTTCCACTTTCTAAAGTTGCAAAGTTACCCCAGGAAACAGATTTCATCTGAAACTTCTTCTTGTGTGCATCATATTGTCAATTTTCTCATGTTTACACACAGACGCAATGGACCTTTCTTTTGTCACTGTTATCAAACGGAAGTGGATTGTGTAATGAGGATTCAGATGTGTTCCCTCAAGTCAGAATCACCTGTTTGACACAATAACATTACAGAAATACAAGAATGAATCCTTTTGGCGAAATACATCAATTCATCATAAATGGTAATTGTCAGATCTGAAGGAAATACACAGATGTCTGTGGGACCATTGAGTCAAGAGGGAGATCCAAAGGATTTGTTGTAAATGTCATGGGATTGACATCACTGGGAAAGTTAATTCCAATCGGCTGCTTACTATGGAATAAGAAGAGATACAAAGAAACAATTTCCTGATGAAAGTCCAGATGAAAGCAGCCAGCCTGAAGGTGATCCATTGCAGATTCTTTGTAATGACCATCACAAATTGTGTTCCCTTCTGTTTGTAAGGCTAATGGAGGGTCCAGTCCCAGATGTTTATACTATAGGATATGTCTTTGAAGTTAAATTTCAATTCATCTTGTGTCGTATATGAGAGACCACCTGAGTAATTGACGTGTAATGTTACAATTCTTTTTTTAAAGGAGGCCCAGTATCTTGCTTTTTTTAATTTACCATCTATGCTGAGTAAATCCAAAAGTTTGGGATAAAAATTATGCATAAAACTTGAGAAGTAATGGTTTGTGTGTCTTTACCTCAAGGAATTGCAGCAATTGTTGGCAAATCAAAAGGATTACATAAGAAATTCAGATGAGTCTCCCCCAGGTCAGAATTTACCTGTTTGACACAATGACTCACTGTCACATAAGATTAAGTCCTCCAAGCAAAATACATCAATTCACCATAAATGATAATTGTGAGATCAGAAGAACACGTAGAGTTGTCTGTGCAGACATTAGCTCAGAAGGGAATTCACTTTGCTGTGGCATTTGTCAAAACCAATAGTTAATGTAATTCTCTTCTCCCTCAGCTTTGTTCTACTGAGAGGAAATATACAAATGGTTTTATTGAAAAGAAATATCGACTTTTCCTTATTTCGTTCTGTCACTCCTTTTAGAAATATCTTCTAATGATTTAGAAATATGTCAGACCTCTGTTTCTGTTGCCACGAATAAACAACATGAGATTCAAAGCATGAGCAAACTGCATTGAGAAAGATTAAGTTTTGTGCTACAGAAGTTAGACGCTCACAATGGTTGACCATTTATCACTCATTTATCACATGATGTTTTAAATTTTGATGACCAGTGTATCTTGCATGAGTTTGATTTCTTACAAAAATCAAAGTCCGAAAGTGTAAAGTTGACAGACAATAAAAAGAAATCAATACCTGGAAATAAATTCTTGAACTTAAAAAATCCATGATGAAAGCCCTAGCAACGTTTTTATAAGAAGTTGTGAGAATCACTTGAACACAAACTCCGGAATGTATTAAGTTTCCACGAAAAAGAATTGAAAAGCGAATACTATTTCAGCAAAAGTGGTTTTCTCCTGGGATCTATTGGACCACTTAAATTTAATCAGAGCATTGCTGTCCATCAACTGAGAGAGAGTGACTGTGCTGCCATTTTGAGTTGAATTTGTAAGAAATAGAGCTCAGTGGAGCAGAATAGTGCCATTTCACACTGGCTTTGTAGTTCAGCAAATAAGCAATTCTGTGCGATGACCCTCCCAACATAATTTGTTTGTATTGATGAGATTTGGAAGCAGAATCCAGTAGGAATGGGATGTATTCTGTTGTAAGTGAACAGGCTATGGTGCTCCAAGCTACTTACAATCCAATTCACTCCTATTCACCCAGCTTCGCTCATACCCCAAGCAAATAATGTGATAAAAGAAGCCAGAGAGAAAGCAGCTAATTCGTTTAGATTACAGTGAATTACTATGTAAATTTGCAGGGTCGCCAGGGGTACAGCTATTTCATGGCAAATTGATTTTAATTATGGAGTTTATGAGGCAAAATTAGATTTAGAACAACTCCAGATTGGATGACAATGGGACGTTCTGGCGGAAAATATTTGCACAATTTTATTTGATCAAGTCAGGAAGGTGGCGCAATCAACGTGAAATAAGTCGAAAATAGTGGCTTTAACAACAAATTAAAACGCTTTTCTCGGCAATATCCCTGTCACAAATTAGTATTATTTGGACGCCAGCAGACAAAGAATATTGTGGCTGGAGAAAGTAGCATACATAAAGTTACCTAAGAAGAGTAATTTCCTGAAGACAATTTCTGTGTTTATCAGGTTATAAACCCTTTTTCTGACCGACAGAAAACTATTGATGCTGAAAATTTAAGTGAAATCATTCACTATTTTATGGTTCAATTAAATTTTTCGACATCAAACTGAAAATGTATTGTTATGTACTGAAGGTGCGTGCCTCTTACACATTTAATGTAACCGAGAGAGTTTGAAAATAAAGGAACATAACACAAAAGATGACACACAGTTCAAAAGCTGCGAAGTCCAGCATTATCGAGATACGACGTAACAGGCCATTATTTTGAGTGCATTAATTAGACACAACACTACGCAGGAGACCATTGTCCGAAACTTGTTATTTTTCTTGCAAGATGCGCTTTTAATTGATACGTTTGACAAATGTTTAGTGCCAGTAAAGCGACAAAGCTTAATAGTACATTCATGGTGTTATATATCTCAGTACAAAAACATGCTTAGTCGATACAATGCACGTTCACCGCTGCCTAAATAGACTATTCAGTTCGGACTATTGATTTAAATTATAGCCACAGGTCATTGTAAGCTGCTTTGTCCAAACATAATAGTGCATAATAACTCTAATTGCAGGTTGCGGTGTAGACTGAACAAAGCTTGAAAGTTAAAGTGCTACTGTAATTGCTATGTAAAGAAAACCCATTAACATATCAGTATATAAAGTCATTTATCTAAAGTACATCTGAAATGTAAATGTTTAAAGGTAATGCGATCATAACACATTGTAAGAGCTTAAATATTCAAATAATCTTCTCAGTAAATTTGTACTAAGGCATTTTGTGACTACACTAATTAAAACAAAATTTCAGTCATAATCACAGAAGTTTTTGAAATGTTTTCATTACAATTCAACTGAATTGATTCAATTGCATCATATTAATTTTTATATAATTTTACGAAAATAGAGAAATATTTATAACCGGAGAAAATTAAATTACGAAATAATTCTACTTTTCCAAAAGTTTCTTGTCAAATTAACCAAAGGACTTGCGGGTTCTATATTGGCTGATCTTAAATTGAATGGAGATTCCATCAAGGAACTATGGATATCAAGCTAACCAAGTGTAAGCTCCAATAATATCAATGGAAATTTCCTTCTAACGATGTTAAGTCCTAACTAATTGTCCTAACGAAATCAATGAAAATTAAAACAATTATATTAGCATATATACAGGTAATTTGAAGAAAACTACAAAGAAAATACTGGATGAGATCTCTTGACCATGAAATGGGACTGTGTGACCATGAAATATGATTGTATCTAATGGAAATACCTAAAATTACATTATTACTTATTGAAAATAACCTTCGAATGCCTATTGAAACTCAGTCCTTCGGTTCAAAAAAAGAATTTCTTTCTTATTCCAGTAAATTACATTCTTTATTGTGGAATAGGAAATCTTTGTCAGAATATCTATTTTACAATAATTTCACTTGATGTTTTTGTCGAACACTTTTCACTAACTTTAGCAGCAATTCTGATTAGTTTCTAAAACGCTGTTCCTCTCCGAAAAACGTGTAAGAAAGAAAGGAACCAATAAAGATGCCTAACAAAAATAATATTTCTTTTCAATTTCTATCATGTTCAACCATTGTTCATAACCACTGCATATTTTTAATTTAAAATCTAAATTCGTTTTGTATTTAATTTGAGTTATTGGTTATTGCGTGACTAAAAAGAGCAAGTTCAAAGTAGAAAAAAAATTTGAAATGCCAAGGCAGTTAATATAACTGTCATCTCTTTAGATTTCCATACAATTGGATAAGTAAGGAATTTGATATATCATTTCAAATAAAGAGGAAAACCTGTATGAAAGTATACAAAAAGGAGATGTCTATATGTGATGACCTGGGGCTAATTTCCACCCATTTCGACCAATTTCCCATGACTTGCCTCATACATTCAAACAACCCTTATTGAAATGTACTTTTTAGATTGACATTGCAGAACAATATCTTAGACCATAAATTGCTGTTTTCTAAATGGGCACATCTGAATCTTAGCATTGAATTAAGCATTCAGGGGGTCCACAATGCAAGGTGCTATGGAAGTAGAAAATGAGAAGCTTTTCAAATCTTATTTTAAACTTGAGTGGTATTCTATAGATTGCCTACAATGCTCCAACAGCTGGCAACAGAGCCACTTATCAAATATATAAAGTGAGCTTTATGTGCAGCACTAAACTTGCTTTCAGGACTTTTTCAGTGTTTTGTTAGGCTTTATAACAGCCAGTCATTGATAAAACCTCGCACTACATGATGGCTTATTCATTCGCTCTTCTCAACTGTATTATAATAGAACAGACATATTATTTCAAAACACCTTCAGTATTCGAATGGGAAATATTTTAGATGTATATGACAAATAGAGTTGACAATGCAAGTTGAGAGATTTTCTTATTGACATCAATGATGTTCTTTGATGGACCTTTCTTCTTTTGTAGGATGTCACATTTAAACTTGGCTGGGAGTAGGTGGGCGAGAGCTAATGTAAAATGACTATATGATTTCGCTGTTGACAGTAGCCCAAGGCAAAATACACACATACAGGACTGGGTGGAATAGAAATGTCATTAAATGCTACTCAATCTTCTGTCATTTCATTTTGCAAGGGCTAAAGGTACATATTGTAGCTAAATAAATCAGAAATATACATATGCTTCTTGTAACAATTATAGGTAACCACTTGTTAAGTAAATTACACAGCCATATTCAATCGCCCCTAAAGGAGCAGTGCATCAAAAAATTCTGACCTATGGCGTACCAAACTAGCCTGAATACGAATTGTCACATAGCCTTTACCGGGTACGAAAATCCTCATTTTGAATCACTATCATTTTCACTTTTCCATAGTGATGTGTGAATTACATTCTGAGGTGTGGTTTGCTCAGTATTGTGAGATGAGAGATGTGTACTCTTTAGAAGCTTTTCCACCAACAAAGTGAGAGGATAGTGAAGTGTTTGTTTAACTGTTTGTGCTCACTATCAAACCACAGTGTTTACTAGCTTTATGTTTGTTTGTTCCTTGACATGTCAACAAATTGAGGAAGGTGAAAAATTTATTTATTTACAATGGAGCCATAAGGAGTCAATTGTAAGCACAAGCCTTCCTAATTGAAGTCAATTGTTCCTGTGCAAATAGATCAAGTTACTGTTGTGTATAAAACCTATTGAAATATACAGTTAACTTGACAGCTGTGAAACCTTTAGCTAAGATTTGTACTGAAATTGATATTGAAAAAAATAAGACCTTGCTATGTATTTGTGTAAGAACACAGTATTGTTCATTATGAAGAAAAAATCCAAAAGGTAAAGGGAGGTCATCATATGAAAAGAGCTGAGATTATTTTTCTGTCAGTTTGAAACAGCCAGTTACGGAGTTATATTTTTTCGCGAAAGACAACTGCACTCAGTACAATGTGCCTTAAAAGGGTAAACCTTTCATGAAACTTTTGCTTACCTTTTGTTACATACTTTTTACAAATACAAAACCTTTTCTAACCTATTGATTTGTGTGTACAAAATACAGGAAAACAACCATCTCATGTATTAACCAGGTGATTTATTATTTCGCTTCTCAATCTATAAGAAAGCTTTTAAGGTAGTGACCCTGAGCCTTTCTTAGCATAATAACATCAATGTAGCCTTTTCACTGCTTTAACACATAGGTTGTATGCAGTCTTTGACTCAGTATTGTAAGTAGTTGAAAAGCTTGTCGATCAGCGGGTTTTAATAATCTTTTGAAGTGTTAATCTGCTTGAGAAGGCAGTTTTACCTGTATAAAAGCCACCTTTACACATCACTGCATCTACCTTTCATCCAAGGTGTTATAATGCCTCCTTTGAGTGTTTAATGGCTATTATTGTGTGTGCCAACACTCACACATTGTACATGTACAGAAAAGGCTTTTTCATCAGGTTTAATCCATTGAGAGGGTCTTACTTCACTGAGCTCTAATCTTACCCATTATACTCATCAATAGACAGGTTCAGTAACCCCATGCTGCCTATTGTAATTAGAAATCCCTGTCAATTTCCTGCAGAAGTCTCAGTCATTATGCTTCATTAGCCCCATTGCATCTGTGTCTACATGTGTGTAATCGGGCATTATGCTCTTGAAGGTATGGCCGAACTCGTATTTAATATTTCAGCGGTATTAATATTTTAGGATAAACTAAATACTAATATGAGTTAAGTACACTCCGAGTGAATCCTGCAGAGGTCAACCCTTCGCGCAGTCATGAAAATACACTTCTAAATCCGATGAAATTATTCAAAGATCAATGATATTCAGTAAAAATAAATTCAATCGGTCAGTGAGATCTGGTGACACGAACAGCATTCAGGAATAGATTCTTTTAAAAAATAGATTCAAAAATAGATTTTTTAAAAATGAACGAAATTTTCATACAATTAGATGAATTAGACGATTTTGATAAAGGGTTAGTACTCATTTACAGTCTTACAGCCTCATACAAGTACAGAAAACACTTTGCTGTAATGGTTAGAGTGACTGACAGTTATGCAAGTGACCAGTTCCTGGTCAAGTCCAATTTTTTTGAGAATTTTATTGTACTGAATTCATCTAACTAGACGAGAATTATGAAAAAAATCGAACAATTGTTGTTTGTGCTAAAATTCATTCGCTGAACAGAATTAATACCACTTCTATTTTACCTGCAAAATATATTAAACGAAATCATTTTGTTTCAGGTCAAAGAGAAATAGGTTCGTAACAGGTTTTCAAAGTAATCTGTAACGAAGCACTTTACTCAAACGCAATGTTTGACGTGGACATCGACACAGAGAAACCAGACATCAAAATGTTTGGTGGAAACTACTTATTTTGGCATGAATTCAGTTGAGTATTAGAGGCATTTGAATAGCCGAATTTCTACTCAATTTAGCCATTGTCTGGGAATATTTCGACAAGGTAGATGGCAGCACAAACTAGGAGACACATTTATTCGTAATAGAAAATCTGATTACACTGTCTTTGAGAGAGTTCTTACCGCCCGTATCCGAAGGATAGGGAAAGTTAATAGTTTCAGTTTATTTGTCAGGCCACACTGGGTGGGGGTAACCCCTGGCCAGGGATGGGGATGGGGATAGGACAGCAGAGCGAGCACTTGCTACGCGGCGGGCGGTATGCCTCTTGCGTTTTCGCTGGAAGACTTTCTTGTTTAATTATGAATTTATAGATTGCGAGATTCACGCAATATTAGTTGATTGATATAAGTGGCCAGCCTTGGAGAACAATTCTGTTGCTTAGATGGATTAAAATTTTGATAATTAGTCAGCTTTCTCGTGATACATCATATGATGTCTCATTTTTCTTTTGAAATTAACCACTACCATCTGATACTGCCACAGTTACGTTTCTGTGCAAATCGTATAGGGTTGTAAACATATGTATTTTCCCATAAACAAGACCAACGGCTTGGTAGAGATGATGACGAGTAGAACATTTAGCGTGAAGATTGACGGATTGGTGGGAACGGATGCAGGCTGGAATGGAGTGACTCAGGTCGTGACGGAGACCGAAGGACGACGGATGACGCGGCAGATGTTATTACTAACAAGGACAGAACAATCTGTTGGAGGCGTTGGCGGGTGAAATCCGGAGGTGGATAATGTGGATGAGGGGTTGGTTAATCTTATTTGTGTTTAACCCATCAAATATCACATTGTTGTCTTGATTCAATTCAGAGTTCACTTCTTTTATTTCAGATTAAACAGCCTAACTGAGGGGAAACTTTGAATTTGAACCGCTTTTAGCACGACGTATTTTTATTTTTTTGACCAACCTGTAAGAATATATTTTTAATATTTATGAGATGTGAGGATATAATTTTGCTTGTAAAATTTACGGCGTGCCAACAATTGAGTTTTCCCTAAATGACTTTCAAGACAAAATCCAAAATTGGTATGGTTACCAGACACACTCTATAACTGACAACAGATATGTTCCTTGATGTAGTAGTAAACAAAGATATTTCCATTACTGTCTCTGGGATGGCATCTATTCACAGTGGTGAATCACAATGGATATCTAACCAGAGGTAGTAATATAAATGCAAATTCTATTACTATGAATGGTAATGTGTCTGCTGCTGGTTGGGTAGTACCTCTAGTAACCATACCACTTTTGGATTTAGTCATGATTCACTGAATTCGCTGAATTTAGTGAAATTAATTTAGGAAAAACCGGATTGTCCATAATCTGCGTGTACCTTCACGTTGGCACGAAATTATTCCCGAAGAACAGTGTTAGATATCAAGTGAAAATTTATGAACTAGCAAGAAACAATTCACTGTCATGAATCAAGACAAAATTTTCTTTTTTTATTCTACTTCAAATGGGACAGTGGGAGAGATTAAGAGGACAATGATTATCACAACAGCAACGATGACCGAGACGTACAGATTCATTTTAAAGTTATATTCCAAATAAATTGCCTCACTTGCAATGAAGGATCAATACTAATCGAATTCGAGGAATGAAACAACAAAAAAGGTCCAAGTGATAAACACATAAAATTTGTGGTTTTCCTCAATAAAAAAGGTCAACATCGAAGAGACGTCAATTTGAACACACGCATCAATTATTTCACGTTTCCAATATCATAGACAAAATCTAAATATAAAATAGATTAGTGATAGTGTTCATATTGTTGATCCACAAATAGCATCGCAGTCATTGAGTTTTTCGCAAACTCTCTGCAATACAAGAATGCCAAAGTAGCCAACTTTGTTTTAACTGCTCCATTAAAATTCAACTCACTCACTAAAATTTGTATCCATGAAATGTTATTCTCACGGAACCCTAGATTTCTAATTTCACATTTCTTAACATCAACAGAGAGAAGAAAACTGGTAATATATAATGCCAATATTGCTAACTTTGTATGTTTGTGAAAAACTCGAATGTGCTGTTATCAGACATTAATTATTTACACCGATCAAACTACACATCATCCGATTCCAGATATTAATTTTTAGCTTAAAATTTAACTGTATTAAGTTCTCCTATATATGTATTTTCAGCTCAAATGCAAACAAGCACATATAAAAAATATTAGGTAGTGAAAAAAGTTTCACCAGGTGGCTCGTTCGTCTCCCTTCGCGCCCTTTGCTCAATTTGCCCTCCTTCACTCCCTTCGCCCCCCTTTGCTCCCCACCACCACTATATGTCGTAATTGAGCTTTTTGTTGCCTTAGGTGGTGGGGACCCTAAAACCTATTATACAATATGTTTTGCCCCCTTCACTTCCTTTGCTCCCCACCACCACTATCTGTTGTAATTGAACTTTTTGTGGTCACAGGTGGTGGGGAATAAAGGGGGCAAAGCAGAGCAAAGAGGGGGGGGCAAAGGGGAGTGAAGGGACAAAGGGGAGTGAAGGGGTAAAGAGGAATGAAGGGGGCAAAGGGAGTGAAGAGGGGCAAAGGGGAGCAAAGGGGGTGAAGGGGGCAAAGCATATTGTTTTAGGGTCCCTTCCACCTGTGGCAACAAAAAGTTTGATCACATAATATTATGTTGCAGTGTCCCCACCACCTCTAAGTAGAAGCCTCACCCCATGTAAACTCACTGGGCCACAAAAGGCCTTTGTAGGTCCCCATCAAGGGCCTGAAATTTCGGGGCAAAAACCCTCAAGCAACCACTAAGGTGACTCTAACGAGCCACCAATGACCAATCAATAATTATACACAAATAATGATCAATCAATAAGTACATACAAGAAATGATCAATTAATAAGCACATATTCAATCAATAAGCACACATCAAAAATCATCAAATTTTAAAACGTGTTTTAATGTTATTCTCCTCTTTTGTAACCCAAAATTAGTTTTAAGATTTCAGTTTTTAGACTATGTCAAACTCTCCCAAGGACATTTGAAATAATGGCCAAATTTTACCTATTTTAATCTTTATCGCAAGTGACAACATGTCAAAATAAAGAAAGTGGAACCTGATTCGTTTGTGACACAAAATATTCTAACAATAAATTTCTCGCTATTTCTTTTTGATCTTACTTTTTCTATGCTTGAAAAAAAATCAGAGTTCCACGTGTTGCAACACGAATAGTATCAGATCGATGTAACAATTGTCGTAGCTCCGTTTCAGTATGCCTCCCACCCAAGCAATACAAGATGGACCCTTAATTATAGTACACACACCTACAGTACAATGTAAAATCACCCTCTGTATAAATTGATATATTGTTTACTCAACACTTATGTGAGGTCGAAATAATAGATATTTATTAATCCATTTTACATGCATCAGTTCCATGGCAGTTACTCTACGCAATTACTACGCATCCCCCCCTTTTTTTTTGATAAAATTTTGAACCAAAAAAAATTTTTTGTGATTAAATGACACAATGCTGTGTATGAAATGTCGAAAGTTTGTGTGTGTGACATTGAGCACATTATATATAAATCTTGTTAAGATTACATATGGCCACTTTGCAATACTTAATTTCAAGAAATGTTTATGCTAATGTCAAGTTGCAGTTCTACAATAGGCAGAAAATGTCTTATGAACTTTTCTATAAAAAAATTATTCATCTGGTCCTATTATAGGCAAAAGTTACAGCATTTGTGTTTTCATGTCCATGGGCAGTTCCATTGTCATTTTCTTGTGTTCACATTTTTTTTCCCATTTTTTATAAGTCAAGTTTGACAAGTGCCTTCTTTATGCATTGTGATACTCGCATATGGGTATTGTCATTGGTTTTACTGTTCTTGACTGCTTTTGATGCTGAATTTGGCACATATGGTTTTAGATGGTATCTTGTTCACACGTATTGTACATTGTCTTGTGCTTGAATTCTATATGAACGGTAACCTAGATACTCCTCTACAATTGCAGGATACCACTTCTTGTTTGGTGGGGTGGTGAACATAACATGAGTGCCCACAGGGAGGTTGATCTCTGGTTTTGCCTCATTTTTGTCTTTTTGCCATAGTGCTGTGATCTGATTTGGATCAGACTTG
>JBCAUG010349160.1:0-16924 GCA_038406175.1 Haplosyllis leylae
TAATCAAGAAATACTACTGAAAGAAATCTAAGTAAATTTCTATTCATACAGCAAGCACCATAAAGTCTGACCCATCCATTGTGGTGATCCTCCAAAACAAATAACAGCACCCTCAAGAGTAAACCCATTGCAAAATCACAATGTTCAAAAACTATGTTTTTTCACATTGCTGGTAATGTTTCTGTTTCCTTTTTTATTCCCTTTTCTCCATTTAATTTCATTCTTAAACAATAGAGGTTTTTACAAATAACACAAATCTGACATTTATGAAAATTTTGTACAAAATTGACATTGAGGGATTCAGAAAAGCTTCAGCAAAAAAAAAAGTTGCCTCCTATGGGAATTGAACTCACAACACTGCCCATTGTTGGTTTAGAAGAGTCAACATTTTTGTAAATAACCAACAACACAAAATGGACATATCTGTCAACCACTAATTTTGTTACCTTAAATCACAACCTTCCATAAATTGTGAAAAATGAAAGTCATTAATACATTGATTAACAAGTAAACATTATGAGACTGATGTGTCTACTGCACAACTGGTAATGTCTCCTAAATTGAAACACAAAATTGTCAGATTTGTCAACATTGTAAATGTTGTCTTATTTATGAATACCACGACTGAGGCTTATTCTTACTTTTTACTGAACCATTTTGAAACCCCTCGATGTCAATTTTGCAAAAAACTGCCAGAAATGTCAGCTTTGTGTTATTTCTGAAAAACCTCAATGACATCAATTGTGTTACTTATGAAAAACCGTGATAACATCATAAGAAATTGCCTGAAATGATTGTTAACAATCAATTATCATTTTATTTTTAAATAATGAATTATTGAAGACGAAACTGTGCATCAAATAATTATAGGTTTGGGACTCATGTCCCAAGAAAAATATTTGCATTCAAATGTGATTTTAAAAATCCCATCATTTTGCTGGAAACGCCAGTTGGAAGCTTTTATTTTGTGTATTGGAACTGCTTATCAATAAACTGTTTCCAGAAAAACATAATTTAGAATGTCCAAATATGACGAGTTGAGAGCATCCAGGAAAGCAAAGTGCTTAGTACGCCTTGTACCAAAATATTTATTTTAAAAACTTTAATAATGAGACAACAGACAACAAAACAATGAATGCTGGGTGTGCCGCAAGACCACAGATGTGCCTTTTCCCTGACCATGATTAGCACAAAAAACTCAAAGCAGTTAACAATCTTCATTTCTTAGAAGTGAACATGGTATGGATTTTTTTTTTGAAATATCATTTCAAAAGATATTGTGGAACTGTCATCTGTTTACATTAACATGATGACTAAAAGTAGGAATATGATAAATGAAGTATTGATACAAAATTACACATGCCCATAAACAATCCATCCCAACAAATTGAGTAAATTTGGTCACGCAAAAACAATCTGATATTCGCTAATTTACAGAACATGGATGTAGTAACCCAAATGAAAACGAGTTTTTGCTGGATAAGTTAATTTCCGTGTAGCCGCTATTGATTGCAACAAGTATTCCTTCAATATATTATGCTAAGTGGAGATGCAGGAGCACCAAGGTTGCCACAAAATTAATTTTTTGTCAATCGAAAAAATTCTGATCTTTCAGCTCTTCTTTGTTAGCACAGTTGTCTGAACAGAAGTGCTGTAGTAATTGAAAGAGAAGCTTGTGAGATTTTGTGAGGTTTAAGAACTACATCTCCAAGAAAAATACCCAATATTTTAGGTTGTGGACAAGCAATTTTATCACAGCAAACATCGTTTTGAAATATAATTTATAAACATGGACTCTAATATGAACACGTCATTTTAAAATATCATTATGAGGTGGTTTACAATGCTCCACGGCTCTCTTGTTCATTCAACCATGTTTCTAAGCATTTGTGATTTTTTTGTGAAGTCTGATTCTGAATAAATCGACACAAGAGATGCTTTCTCAGCAATATTCTTTTTGAAAATATATGTCTTGCACTCTGCCTCTCCCTTAGGTTTCAACCATTTTCACCTGACGTAGTTGTTAGCAGGAACGCAGTGCTTGAAATGTGCTTTTTGTAGCTTTTATGCTTGTGGCCTTCTAGAGCAAATCTCGAAGTAGAATATTTAATTTCACTTATTTAAACTGAAATGTCAACATCACAACAAGGCAAAGGTAACCAGGCAGAGCTGGCAAATCAAATAAAAGTGCAAATGAATTTGAACTTCCCAAATTCAGCTTGATGCAAAAGGAAACATCGTGAGTGACATTCCAGAGAAAACCTTTTTACTCATACAAACTTTCACAAATATTTGATTGATAGTTTAACATATTTTAATGGAATTATCATATTTTTTGTTGAACGCCCACAAACAAGTTTTATGATTTGATGCAATAATTCTTCAAATACTAATTGATTTAAATCGCACAACCTTAAAAAAATGATTACAAGAATAGAAGTAAAGATTGTCTTACTTAAGTGAAAAGTAAATGTAACTTAATTAGGTTGAAAACACAAGCAGTAGAAAGTTTGACAACAAGTTACTGACTCCGAAATTGTAACTGTTTTCTTGCAGGTACATGGTGGGTGGACGGCCGAGTTCCAGCAGTGCGGATGGAACAGTGGGTCTGTGGAAACACCAATCTATTTACAAGGGTAAAAGGCCGGCTCACGCTCAGCTTCCGTTGCTGCATCAGTTGCTAGGTTACATTGGAAAACGAAACTTACCTAGAGACGGCACCTTCTGGAAATTACCATTTGGGAAAAGACTTCAGGAGGGCATGGAATTTGATGGTAGCGAAACTGATAATTATGACATTGATGCAAATGAATGGTTAGAAAAGCGAGGATATGATGAAGTGCCACTGCTACATTACTCATTTGGTAAGAGAAACTATGAACCACTGCTTCACTCTATGCTCGGAAAGAGATCCTGGAACGACTATCCATTTGTTTTACCAAAGACCAGAAAGAACGACAATGATATTCCTTTATTGCATCAGTTTGGCTTTGGGAAAAGGTCACAAACACCTCTTCTACATTCCATGCCTGGCAAAAGAGATTCTTCAGGAAATGAGATGGTCATGTCAAAACGACAAGAGGAATTGCTGGAGCACACTATAGACGAAAATGAAGATTATTATTTGGTAAAAAGGAGCACTAATGTTGGCCAACCCCCTTATTATGACGAAGGTATCGACGATATTGAATCCAGAAGGGTAAACGACGCTGACGAACGAAGGTGGCGAAATTTCATTCGTAGATCCCGTAGCCCAAAAGAACGCAAGAAACGAAGTGTACCCCAGGAAGAGGAGCAGAAAGAGGAACAGAAGAGAGGATGGGGCTCCGGAAAGATGAACTTAGATGAATTAAAAAACGGAGTTTGGTTTGGAAAAAGAGACGATGTCGAAGAGGACAAAAAGGCATCCCCAATTCTACATCAAGTTGGAAGCACAACCCAACGATCTGCTGACAATGGAATCGCCGAAAGAAACAAGAAATCCTACAAATTTTCGACTCAGTTGGACAAATGGGCCAAGAGATTTGGTGATGACATCGTATGGGGCAAAATGTATCGAGCCTTCAAACGCGCAATACCAGTGCTTCATCGCATCGGAACATTCGGGAAAAGGTTCAATGATGATATCATGTGGGATACTTACACGAATGGTGTGAAAAGAAATGCCCCCCTGTTGCATCAGATTCTTGGTAAAAGATTTGGTGATGATATAACATTTGATACGTACATGAACGACATGAAAAGGAACTCACCACTGTTGCACCAATTGGCTGGTAAAAGATTTGGAGATGACATAACTCGGGATACCCTTATGAACGAATTCAAAAGAAATCAAATTCCATTACTCCACCAAAGCATGGGCAAGAGGTTTGATGATGACATCATGTGGGACACATTCACAAATGGGATGAAGAGAAACGCCCCTTTGTTGCATCAAATGCTCGGTAAGAGATTCGGCGATGACATAACGTGGGATACTTTCATGAATGAAAGAAAGAGAAATCAGGCTCCACTGCTACATGAAATGATTGGGAAAAGATTTGGTGATGACATTAGGTGGGACCAGTTCATAAACGAAAGAAAACGTATTGATTCCCCTTTGTTACACCAGTTGTTCGGCAAAAGATTTGATGATGACATTACTTGGGATACTTTCTTGAATGAGTTCAAGAGAAGTCAAACGGAAAACCTCGGGAAAAGGTTCGATGATAACATAGTTTGGGACACGTATTTAAACGGTATGAGGAGAAATGATGTTCACGAAGATGACAAGAAAACCTCGCCTCTTCTTCATCAACTTGGTAGCTTTGGTAAGAAATCTGCTCCCACTCTACACCCTGATGATGGCGATGACGATAACGACGACGACAAACGTGTATCACCTTTACTGCATGAAATAGGTAGCTTCGGCAAGAAATCTGAATCACATACCGTGGGGGACGAATGAAATTGTACTCCATCCGAGGATTTAAGAAAGCAGAAAAGTAAAGAAAAATAAAAAAAGTTACCAATGTTACTTTCCAATCTCAAATGAATGCTTGCTACATTCCAAATCACTTTATTGAAATGGACTTTATGCCTGTTGATTTTATTCACTTTTGTCGCAGTTCCTGCTACAGACAAGGAATATAAATAGAAACAAAAGTTAAAACGATGTGTTTCAAACTCAAATTGGGAAATTGAATAATAAACTGCTTGTTGAATTTGTCGTGTTTTTGAAAGAAAAAAATGGAATAAATTGCATGCAATAACAAGCCAAGATATGTTTATGTCCTTATTATTCACTTGGGAAACGAGCTCTTTTACACAAATCTCTTGAAAATTACATGAGCGTGCACTTCAAATTTGTTAGGTTTAATCTGTTACATCAACTCGAATAATTAGTACAGACCTTTATTTATTGAACATCTAGAACCATTTCTTTGCTTTTATGGGCGAAGAAATATGAAATTACTTGGTTTCCTGTGAAGAAATTGACAAAATGCATGACTTTTTGACGTTTTTGCTCTTTCATATTGCCAGTTCTGTACGAAATTCACACCACAGCATGATGAATAGATATTTTCTGTCTTTTTAAACTGGACTGTGGTGAAAATGTCAACATTTATTTAGATTAGGAACCAAAAGCAGGTTTCAATATGACCTTCATGTAGCAAGACTCTGCACAAGATAATACAGACATATATTGTCCAAATAATTTAAATTATAAAGAAGATGCATGGTATTTAGCCTTTTTCGCTGGATGTTGGACAACAGTGGCATAGTCTTTTATCCAAATAAAAATCAAATGTGAAAATTACATGATTGACATTTAAAATAACGTCCGTTTTCGAAACATGTTCACATCGAAATGTAAACTGGGAACAGTATCCAAGTCCGCGTAAGTCGTGCATGTGTCACAGTTCAAAATCAACCTTTATCTGGCAGTGATCTAAAGCAATTACTTTATTGTTAAAGGATAATGTGTGGAAAATGTGATTATTTTGAGATTGGAGTCGGAAGAATACAGCTGCTGATTCGCATTGGTTAACATGCGTAATATCTCCTGAACGAACTGAAAAGTTGCCATTCTCTCTGTTAATGGTGAAAACGGCCAATGTGAATCACTGGTCGTCATTTCTCATTGGAGACACCTTTCGTAAGTCACAGCCGGTCGCGGTGGCCGAGCGGATAGCACGTCTGCTTACTGTGTGGGAGGTCTCCCGATCGAATCCTGGCATCCTACCTCTGCTACATATGTGGCATGTAGGGAACGTGACTGGCTGCCATGCCAGCCATCAATAGGTTGGCAGGTGTCACACCAGAGGTGAATCTGGAGAATCCATTGTGCACAGGTGAGGAAGCACGCAAGCGAGGGATCCACTCTGGCTTTGAAACCCAGGGTAGGCATCACCAGAAGTCCAAAACAGGGGTATCAGCGGCCCACAAAAAGGACACGTGTCCTCCAAAAAATGACTACACCAAATATGGTGCAAAAGGAAATTTGATAGACAATCCAACCATCTGTAAAGACTGCAACTGACCATTCCAGGGATAGAGAATCCTCAAGTAAATATCAACCCGTTGAATACATCAAATTTGCCTTTTGTGATGATGACAAGACATCACTTGTAACATCACTTAAGCATGGAATATATTTCAGCAAGCTGTTTCTTATATTATCTAGCATTAAAGTGCTTACTTGAGATCCATCGGTAAGCAATTAATATTTTAAACACTGTTTTGTAATTGATACAGGTGTTTTGTGGCAAATTATGGATTTGTTGTTGCGCAAAAAAAATCCAAAATCCAAAGTTAGCGAAAACAAGTTTTGGAGATTTGCGGTAGCATCTTTTGTTTAGAGATCCTCTGGTTTTGTTAAATTTATTTAATAGCAATAAATATTAACTTATTTTGATAAAATGTTCCTCACTGAGAATCTGGCTGTACGTTCGAATTACTGTTTTGCTATGATCCGAAGAAAACCACTCAGGTGTGTTGACTTAGATAACCTACTTGTTCACCCTAGCAGTTATGTTCATTTATATAACAAGTCCCCTACGTATCAGGCTATGTAGCTGGTTTCATATGCAGGACTATTCATTGTGTTTTAACAATATGAACAATCTGGATTGAAGTGGTATGTGATCAATTCTTCTTAACTACTGGAATGAACCGAACAGGTCGGAACTGCTAACTCAATAAACATTTTCTAGAAAGTGGAAAAATGAAAGTTGTTTGCTAAAACAGTGTGTGATTCCGCCAATATGAGACAAATTGTTTAAAATTGAGAATGACTAAAATCGTTCTGGGACAGTAGTTTATTTGAAGAATAGTGAAATGGTTAGTCATCACATCACATCACATCCCCTTTATAAAATACGTAACTATTACGGTTTTTCCTAAATGCACTAATTGGGAAAGACATGAAAGGCTTATGTGGGATAGAAAAATTCGAAATTCATTCGAGGTTTTCGTTTTCAACACAAATCTGGCATTTCTTACATTTTTGTACAAAATTGACATGGAGGGTTTAGAAAAGTCTCAGTAAAAAATAAAGTTGCCCCCAGTGGGAATTGAACTCACTGCACCAACCATCACTGGATTAGAAGTCCAATGCTCATCCAACTCTCCAACTCAATCTGTCATTCTTTGCCAGTCTCAGTTTCAGACCTTATTAAGTCTGAAAAGTGAAGTGGAGCATGAACCAAAGTAATATTTAAGGATATTTTATTGTGCACATGTCTGGGTGGCAGAGTGGAAAAGGCATCTGACTTCTAATCCATTGATGGTTGATGTGCTGAATTCAATTGCCTCTTTAGGCTTCTCATTATAAGTCTGATGCTTCCAGAATCCTTACATAGCCATCCTCTGTTCATTTTACAAAAATCACGTGGATCTTAACTGAATTCATCCCGAGTTCTATCCTCAGTTAATTAAGGTTTTCATTTTCAATACCAATCGGGCATTTATGATATTTTTGTACATATTTGGCAATAACCTGCGCTGCCGTATGGTAATCGAGTTTTCCCATAATACACAAAGTTGGGAATGTTGACATTTTTATGTTTTGCCTAAATTTGAAAATATGATAGAAAAATAAATTCATCAAATGATTCAAAATTCAAAACACCATTACGAATGTAAATTCACTTCGAAACTCATTAGATTCTTAACTGTTTCTAATTTATTCACATTAGAACTTGTACAAAAATACCAACGTTGTCAACTTTGTGTATTACGGAAAAACTCGTTTGAAAGAAATTTGCTATCAATGGCTTTCCAGGGATCAATCATTACCTCTGTTTGACATCACCGATGCAAACAAATAATGAAATCTAGATGCTAAAAGGATAGAGATACGAAGTACTACTTGAGAAGTTCTTCTTCTTCTTCTTCTTCTTCTTCACGAAGAAATAGCTGTCTTCATTATTCAAGAATTATCCAAGGTAGGATTTAGTTTGTTTCTCGTATCACTATTTGTAATCTAGAGAAGAAAATAATAATTTTCATAAAAATTGTTCAACCAAGGACGCCATTCCTACTAAAAAGCGTTTTGATTTCCATTTCTTTATTCATAGCACAAACTAAATAATACCATCAACATTAGTTTGTTTCAAAATTGATGAAAATATATTTTCAGCTAAATTTATGTGTCTAAAAGCTCAAAAAGGACGATTCGGAGGCTTACTGCAACCTCTGCACGGCGCTGACACACCCAAAAGTCAAGTTATATCAGATTGCGGCCAAGGTGCTGGGATACAGAATCATTCAAAATCATTAACTCTCTTCCAAACACAATAAGTTCATTGTAATCAAAATTTAGCCTTGATCAAATTGTCAATTTTAATATATTCTAAATTCATGCTATTTTATTTTTGTTCTCTGCCTTTCGTCATTTTATTTGGTTCTTTTTAACTATGGGAATAAAAAGCAAGAATTCAGATCGTTGTTTTCATGGACGTGACTTTACTGCTTTTCTTTTCCAAAATTCAGTAAAGTGTTGATTTGATCTATTCTTCATTGTCTGAGTCTTAATCGACTGTGAGGAGCCTCATTACCAAATACGCTCGTATTAATGTTTTCACAGACAAATACATTCTGTTCGGGGGGGGGGGGGGTGGTCAGTTCACTTTGAATCAGAAGCCAGCTGACCAGGCCCCGATTTCCTTCAACCAGGTAGGTAGGTGATCTCCCCCTCCCCTCCCACTGTTGAGAGGTAAGTGACCTGCTCACACCCCCACCACAGGAACCAGGCAAAATTGACTTGGAAAACCTGTCCCTAATCCCCCTCCCCGGAGAGATCATGTCTCCAGTGGAGGCACCAGTAAAGGAGGACAGCCTACTCCCCTTGGATCTGGTCTAGCATTATCAGCAAGTCTAGGATGTGGCACTGGGTATTGTCGGTGTTACCTTGTTATGTTAATAGGAGACTTGTCTGGTTTCTGGACTGTACTCAATACCTTTGCAACATGTTTATATTAATGTGATGAAACTACAGAATTAACATAGATTAGCTTTCCAAAAAGGTTTTTATTATTAAATCATTTGACTAAGTGAGCAGTTAACAATCCCACTAACGATTATGTTGACTTGGTGAGTCGTGTCTCTGAAAAGGTTTTGATGATATCGAGACTCAGTGGGAAATTGTTTGTTTTGTGGCAAAAATGTTTTATCTCTCATAATTATTTGATCTATTTTGAGTCACGTACTCAATCTATTGATTTCCAATTTTCATTTATTTCATGAAGAACGTTGAGAAAATTACATATAAAGTGTCTCGTCATTTTCACGTTTTTTGACAGAGATGGAGGAATCGTTGAGTTAAATGAAGAAGGATCCTTGTCTCTGAAAGTAGAGCCACATACTTTCAGGAAGAAAACAAAGATCACTTGTGAGTACAATCTATGTTTAAGAAAGAAGTGGTATTGATCGAAGGACTGCAGATGCAATTGAAAGATAAAATTTTTCACAATTAAAGATGAAAGCGAGATCATTGTGTTCATATTCTCACATAGCCTAAAATGAAACCTTTATCAAATTGCCCCACATACCAGTGAACAAAGAAAGGCTACAACAGAAATTGCAATGTTACATTATTGTTATTGAAAAGGGAATTCAAAAATGCAAAATACATTGCCTTGAAGAGGCAATTTTTCACACTCGAGACAGAAGAGTGGTTGGAAAACGGTAACCATGATGTAAATCAGTCACACACGTACGATTGTTCTTGACCCTTGTATCTTGAAGCCAAATAAGTCTTTAGAAGTGTACGTCCTTATGTTAAGAATGCCACAAATTAGGTTTTTAAATGTGTAATAATATCAAAATAAATAACTAAACTAAAGCAAATGATGATCATTTCATTAGAATGCGAGGAACGAGTTAGCAAAATGGCCAAAAGAAAAGAATACACCTTTCTGAAGAAACAGCAACACCCACAAATATCTCTTGATGACAACAACTCCGTTATGTTGTTTGTTCCGAAGGACGCATTTGACGGGAATACAACTGTTACGTGTAAGATTTTACCAATAAATAGAATTCAATTCTCGGTTAATATTTTTTACGTTCAATATTTATACTACAAGACTTTTTTCAGGGAAGTTTTTATCAAATGAAGAGAACCAACCACCAGTTTTGGATATTTCTGCGAAATTGTCTGACACTGCGGAGAGAGTGAATTATTTTTCTGAACACGTACAGATAACCTACAAAACCGATGGTTCAGAGGTTTATACTCTGGAAAATGACGGCAACTCTGTGCGTGAATTAGACTTAGCAACTTCCATAGATCCTGTGTCAAAAAGACCCAAATGTATCGATCATACATTTTTTGGTGTGAAAGACAATACATTAGTAATATACACCAAACACTTTTCAATGCTTAGAGTGAAATGTCACAAACACCGAGGCCTAAACGATGAGCCTTACGAAGGAACACTTAGGGCAGCATTATTCAGCAGTCACGATGAAGATGCCAAACTTGGAAATTGTGTTGTTGACTCACGATGCACCTGTGGAGGTAAGTTATTGTAGTAACTCTCAAAAGTAAATAAATTCCCATCAGAGGGAAATAGAAGCCATTTGATGCTATGTTCGAGACGTTTCTTTAAATTTCAGAAAAAAAAGAACTGGGTGCAAGACAGAATCGATGACCCAGATTGTACATACTTGGAAACTATCCGCCTGAATTCTCCTGCAGATTCATCGATAATAGAAAGGGATTCAACTTTCGAATGTTCAGCAGAACCAAGGAACAATAGGAACTGGAAATGCATCACGGTATTGGTAAATGCTCTTTATCATAAAATCATTTTGCTATTGATCCACTTGTAATTTTTTGTCATTTTCAGTAAAGCGGCATTTTGACTAACACTCTTAACTGGGTTGTAACTTTTAGGCTTGTACATGATACTTCAACACCCTCTTTTCACTTTAAAGAATCAATGTTTGGAGTTGCTTAGCATTCCCGTAATGTTTATGATATTTCTTCTATTTTTCTTTCACAATGATACACCACCAACGGTGTATAATTGATACTACTAATTCTCATTCAATTCTCACACAGTCACCAATGTTTAATTAATTTCAACAAAGGAACTTAAGGAAATAATTAAATTCATTTCAGGGAAAAGAGCCAATAGGAAACTTGGTTCGTTGTCCGGAATGTTATATTGATGAAAACCGTGTTTTCCAGTCCTTGAGGTTACAGTTCGAAAACACAGGATGCAGCCCAAAGAAGTTTAAAGTACAATTCAATTTTACTCTTTATATTGGTGACAACCCACCAGTCGGATTCCCAACAGACGACATTATTACTATCCCTATTCAGGTAAACCAGAGACATACTGCTTTTCCTGAAAGCTGGGTAATTATATCCAATCGTTGTAAAGTTAAATTTACAAAAAAACTTTGGAGAATTGAACGTATTTTCAGAAACAGTCCTGGTGGTGTTGTTGCTGTATAAAACAACGGAATGAAGAGAAGAAAGACGACGAAAGAAAACGGCTGTTAGAACAGACTAAAGAGAATCCAACTACTTCTACTGAAATTTTACCAAGTCGCAAGAAACCTTCAGCACCAGTTTATCCTGAGCCACATGTCCCAGTGGCATCTACCTCCGCTTGTCAACTATATGGCACTGTAACTGCTTCGAAGATAATCGAGTTTTGCTATATTTTGTAATTTTCTGCCAAATCATGGCAGAATCCTACCAGCAATGACATACAATGGGTCACAACTATTGAATGCCAATGCTGGAAGAATTCTGCCAGGATTTGGCAGAAAATTACAAAATATAAGAAAACTCAAATAATTTTTCTGCAGACTGCATTGATAGTATCTGAATTATTATGCAATGGCAGACGAAGTCACATTGCTTTCTAATTTCAGGTGACTCCTCATGTTGAGAATCCACCCTACAACCCAGGTAATCGCATAATCGCATAAATGATCCAATTGGTGATAATTTGGTCAATAAGAATTTGATAAGCTATTTCAGTATTGCAAACTTTTCTAAGATAAAAAGGTTCTAAGGAAATTATTAAATAAATATTTGCTATTGTAGGTGGATATTCCTATCAAGCAATGCCAACTTACCAGGTAAGTGCCAACTTTGGTGAACTATTGTGTTATGTTTGAGAAATACGTATGAACGGATCAAACTGTTGTAAAAAATGAAATGGAGTTTTCTGTCATTAAATGTATGTAATTTTTTATTGCACTCTCAAGTAATTCGAAAATCAGGAACATAACAAAATAACAAAATCCAACATTTTCAAAGTCTATTCACAATGGTATCATTTATCTTTCAACCCACGCAGAATATTGGAGGTTTGGTTTTGACTGATGATGCTGTCCATCTACTAGCATCGAGACTGCAGGAGGGCACTTATATCAGATCGCTCGGGCTTCAACTAGGGCTCACTGGTGATGAGGTGAACAGCTATCTAAATACATCCACTCCAAGCGAAGCCGCCCGTAACATTCTAGAAAAGTGGCTTAAACGACAAAACAACCGAAGAGATGCCATGGTTGAACTGGGAAAAGCGCTCTCTCACCCAAAAGTGGGGCTTAAGCTCCTTGTTGAAGAAGTGCTCGGGGTTCCAAAATAGCAGTAGTATGGTTTGGTAAAATCAAGGTTTGCATCGACAGATACTTCGTTGGTCAAAAAAAACTTAATTAATTTTACAATGGGTGGAGAATTATTTTAATAAGTGATAGAGGAGTTATCAAACTGCTGCGCATGAAATTTTAAAATCATTTACGCATCTATGTGTAATGATTGTAATATGTATTAGCAATTACTGATAAATATTTGAACTACTGGTGATTATTTGCACTTGCGCTGCATGATTATGTTCTTTTACAATATTAATGATGTTCAAAAAAGCAAATGTAGAAACAATAAATCAAAAATATTAAAATGACAGACAGTATTTGTCTTTGTATTCTCCTTGGAGATTAGTGGTACATAACTGACTCCCTTGGTTACTAATTATTGGCCCTTGCAGCAGGAGTCAGTTAGGGTGGAATTATATTGGAGCGAAAGCGAACGCAAAAGCGACATCGCTTATGATGGGTACATAGCTTTCATAGTTGTGTGTTTGTATTGAATAGCAGCAAAGATCAAAGGAATTTTCGCTTTCGCTTTCGCGTTCGCCTCAATGTAATTCTGCCTTAAATTAGTGGGTAAAAGAGAATTTCAAATGTGAGATATATTTATACCCATCAGTCTAGCTTGGTTAACTAAGCACAGAGCAAGCAATTTGATTGAAGCCCATGCTTGTCGGTCACTGAAAACCTATGTAGTTACATATTTCTAGAAAACAACCAGCTCGATTGCCAGGCAATCAAATTGCTTGCAAACAACATTATGCGAAACGTAATTTTATAAAACTTAAACATCGGTGAAAGCTTGATTTTTTTAACAGGGCAACATGATAATTGGAGAATATCATGTGAAAAAGATCTTAAAATGGCAAAATAAAAAGTATAACTTTGTGTTACAACATGGGGAAGATCAAGAGGGAAACCCTAACCGTTTTCGCAAGGCTATAAAAACTTTTAAAAAGCTGAAAACATGTCATTCTTTACATTACTCAACGCATTCGACATTTTTTAGGGATTTTAGTTTCAATCATCAAAAAAGTTGTCTCCAATTCAAATTAAGCCTACAACTGGCCATGGGGTTGGATTCCGCTGGAGATAATGAGATAATGACGCTATTCTGTTATTACTACATCAATGTTTTTTCACTCTTTGTCCTCTGTTATCTCGGCTAATGTTACTGACCTATTTGAGAAATAAGCACATCGCGAACACCAAATGGAAAAGGACAGAATTGCTTTTGGACAAGTATTTCACAAGGAATATAGCTGCCTTCATCATTCAAGAAGTTTAACAGTCATTCAAGGTACAATTTGCATACGTTTAAAGCGATGGCTTTCTTTACCATCACTAATGAACTAAGGAAGAGAATATTGATTGTTCGTTACTTAAAAATGTTCGCCCTGAGAGCCGTTTGCCTTTGTTTTGATTTACTCATAATTATCATAGAGGAAATGAAACATTGATAAAGACAAAAGTTCACGATTATAATTTCATTATTTCAAAATGAATGAATTCACTAGAAAATTATTGATTAGATCTCAGTTGAAATTGTTTGTGAATCAACTAATTGGTAATTCATCGGCACGCTTGTAACTCCGTGCTTCGTACAATTTGGTTTCTCACTCATCACAAACAAAAACAAACACCAAGATTTCATCATACAAGTAGTTTACATTGATGTCTCTGCTCCTCAACTTATCTCTACAAACAACTTGAAACTTTAGATATCTCAAAAACTATTAATTTTGACTATGATGTTGGTCCGGAAGGTTTTCACCCAGGGTGTTAACTAAGGCTAAAGTTTAACTAAAATCTACTCGGGGGGACCAATAACAAAATGAACCTGTGAAAAAAGCAAATGTGGCCATATCGCTTGAGTTATTTTCGACATACATTTTTTGTACAATGTGACACAGCAGGGTAACATTTATGACCAGTTTGATAATTTCTAGATGTCAACTAGAAGCAAGGACAAATCTAATATTTTGCATCAAACGGTATCGTCGGAAGTGTCTGATTTTGAAGCATCAAGCAAGGGAAAGGAAGAGAAATATGGTATGATTTAACCAATAGCCACTAGCTACTGTTTACTGAAAAATAATAACCGAAATCTATCATCAGTGTTTCTTAACTTTATATGCATTTTCAGGGATAAGGGAAACAAATAAAAGGATACACGCCTTGGTCACAAAATGTAAACCTGAAGAAGAAAGAAGCAGCACATTCTACAACTGGGCTAAACAAGGGTTTACTATACGTAGGGAACTGGCTAAAGTGGGATTCGAACAAAAACCAGGATATCCAGACAACGTTTACTGCCCTCTCTGCGGAGTAGAGATGCATGAATGGGAAGAAGATGACTACCCACAAGAACGCCACAAAGTGTCATGTAAATTTTATAAGAAAGGTACCCAAAAAGGCTGGTTTTGAATGAAAGCGTAAAATGCTCAACTCAGAAAAGAACCAACTTCTAGCATGTCTGTACCAGTAATGCTGTTCCTGATAGGTTAGATATTTTCCATATTGAAGGATTCGATCTTCTGAACAGATTGCAACTTTTGAGCAGAAATTACGTAAATCTGATATAATTCCCGGCTGTTTATGTTTTTCCAGGCCCATCTGCTTCTCCTTCTATAACGGTTTATAAGTCTAAATACAGCCAACAAGTGATGATACCAACAACTGTTCCTGATACAGGACGACTATCATATGAGCCGGTGAGTTTCATAGTCAATGGATACTTCCCTTAAATACACATTTTTATATTTCAAGTACTCGAATAAATATTAACTTTTTCAGACATTCTGGGAAGCAAAGCTTGGACGCAGATCAAAGATGCCCGAACATCCCGAGTACACTTTGGAGTCAGAAAGACTTTCAACCTTCAGAACCTCTGGAGTTCCGCATCCAGAAACCTCGTGTAAAGCTGGGTGGAACATAATACAAAGTGAGACCATTCCGTTCAACACATGTCTGGGTGGCTGAGTGGCTAAGGCATTAGAATTCTAGTCCATAGATGGTTGGTCTTGTGAGTTTGAATCCCACAGGAGAAAATTTTAGTTTTTGCTGTTTTTGAAACCCCTTGATGTCAATTTTGTACAGAAATGCCAGAAATATCAGATTTGTGTTATTTAGGAAAAGCTCGAGTGACTGGCAACTAGAATGATGAACTTCTCAATGTTGTACTTCCCAAGTAGATTTTGGCAATCGCCTGTTGCCTTGACTTTTTTTTAAAAATTCAGCAATGCCATTTTGAATACATCCACACACAGTATTCAGGACAAAATACTGAAATTGTTGCTGATTTGTTGCATTGTGGACATATTCTTCATCATTAGATGTAACTCCAAAAGCATTATTCTGTTTTAATATTCTTTTCAGACATCCCCATTGAAACGGTTGAGGTTCCGATAAGACCACATGCCTTGGAAAATATACAACAAGCAGATCAAACAGTAAAACATTTCATAAAATTTTGTAATTAAGTGCAAGAGTTATTCCGAGACTTCTTTGCTTTTTGACCGGTTCTCTAATTCATAATCAAGCAATGTTGAAAATCTGCGGTACTAATTGTAATGTAACAGGTTGAGATTAACTTTTGTGAAAGCTTGAGGAGAGGAGCGAAACCGCAACTGTATTTGGCTTTCGCAGGCCAAAAAGTGTCATCCCATGTCTCAAACATCTCCTCAGACTTTCCCGCCAAAATCTATGCATGAATCATGCTTCGATCACGTGAAGATCACATGTGCCTTGTTTCACCCCCTCACACAATGTCCGATCAGTGCAAAGATGGCACATGCACAGTCCTGGGAACCAATCAGTAAATCGCGTGATGAGTATAACCAATCACCATCTGACATGTGAAATTGTATTCCTACTCAACCCCCTCATAGCCTGCAGTAATAACCAATGGACCAATTGCGATCGAAGTGGTAGCAATTGAGTCAGACTGTTTAGGTACCTTCAATAGCCACCAAAGGTGCTAAATGGTTCCAACTCTTTCCAAAGTTACCATCCCCTCATTGGAACTACTTTGTGAAGGTGTATCAATATTCTGGTGGTTAGGCTTTAGGTATATAAGGGGAACGTCTCCTAAGAAAGTAGGACTTCCAGACTTAACCACCAGACTGTTCAGTCTCATATAGGAAACAGCAGGAACTTCTCAGGTATCTTTGAGGGGATTGATCAACTCTCCACCAGGATCTATTGAAATTGCACCCCTTGGGCTGTTTGAGCCACTTTAGACCTTTTGGCAATGCTTCCAGATCCTGAGGAGGTGGTAGAGCTGAACATACTCCTCTTGCACAACCTGTTACTAAAATGCAATTCT
>JBCAUG010349271.1:0-16923 GCA_038406175.1 Haplosyllis leylae
AGATGCCTGTGAAAACATTACCTTCCCCATTCCTTCGGAATGCGGGCGGTAAAAATATCTCTTTCGCCTTCGCTTAGTGTGAATAGGCCTAAACACCGCACGACCGAAGGACAATTTAAAGAATTTACATGACTCATTTACACATGACGCTGGAACGACACCGATAACACCGGCACAGCTACGCAGACGAAATAGTTCACAAGAATTTTTTAGTCGTAAAAATCTATTAATAACAAGCGAAAGCGAAAACAAAAGTGAATTTTCTCTTTGATATGAGTCCGTTCTGTGCTTTTCGCTTTATTTGTCGCTTTTGCTCGGTGTGAATGGACCACAGGCATGTCGTTAGCACTGAACCATTGGTCCGTGGCCACCTGATTTGACATCCGGGCCACCTAGTTTTGTAGTCTACTGGCCCGCACTGGCCACTGAAGTTCAAGGATCCATCTTAATAAAGGACTGAATTATTACAAAATCTAAATCAGAGGTTGTATTTACAAATCATGCTTTTTATCTATGCCACTTAAATTTTGGTTGTTCCACCTAAAGTTGCTTATCACTGGCCTGAATGATACACCAATTTCCAAAAGTTAACGACATCCTTGGACTATAAAGGTATGTTCACAGGTAACGTCACTGTCGCTTGTCCGTTAAACTACACTGGGTCTGTGGTTACGGGGATTTGGCCGGGATTATTGGGTACAGATCAGATTTTACACTGTCCAACACACCATCACCACTAGTACAACGTTAACGGCGATGATACAATGTGACTTTACCTCAATTTGACGATACGTGTGAACAGACGGTAAGTACTGAGTTTCGCTTGGGAATGAAAAGATGCCAAAGAAACTGCTTGGTTATTACCGCCCGCATCCGAAGGATGGGGAAAGTAATATTTTCAGTCTGTCCAAAGGGGGGGGAGCACTCAGGTGACTTGTGGGGGAGGTACTCAGCCAGGGGGTACCCAGCTGGGGTACTCAGCCAGGGGGTTATTCATCTGGGGTACTCCCCCCCCCCGGGATAGGGCAGCAGAAGGGGAAATTGCTACGCAGCGGGCGGCATGCCTCTTGCGTTCACGCAGGAGGATTTTCTTGTTCGTTGTATGCGAACTGTCCATTATTTTGTGGCAAAGAAATCTGCTCGTTGTAACCGGAACCCAGAGATCGGTCAAAGAAATGGCCGTTGACGACAGGTTACACAAAGACACTAGAAACAGGTTCGCATCTAGACTGGACTTTGCTCACAGCGAATTCGGTTACTATGAGCACCCGGCCATAATGAGTGCTTTTCTCTATGAAAACGGCATGTACATTAGATTAACATATAAATGTGCTAAAAGTTTGGTAACAAAGAGTACATTTATTATCACTAGCAAATTTTCATGAATGAAAATTATTAGCTCTCGAATGAAAAGTTAGAGAGATTAGGTGATCTTCTTGATGAAATAGTGACGCTTCTGTACACAAAATTCAGCGTCATAATGTCACGTCACAATATGGCGTCATGACGCCATTTCATTTGAGAGCTTGGAAACCGTTGCCATGCAGGGTTACTTTATTAATTGTAAGCGAGACTCTGTGTAATTTTGCATGGACAATAAACGATGGAAAATTACAAGAAGAGAACACTGGGTTCCGCTTACAAAGAACATCCGGTTATAATGAGCAGATTCGTTTGTATCAGAAGCATTGAAAAGTTTCGTTACAACGAGAACGAGTTATGGTTCAATCACACTGACAGTGGCCGAAACCGAAATCCATAACAAGTATACAGAACTCGGTGGGAATCTGTGTTGTTATCTAGCTCTGTGCAGTATATGAACACCTCCGTACAATTGCATAGAACCCAAATGTCATCGGTCTCTACCACTGTCAGTGTGATTGAGCCATTACAATAAACTGTTTCTTTGACATCTTTAAGCCTTCGCTTCGCAGGTGTCTTTCCAATTCCCGACACCTTGATATTAAAGCCTGGTTCACACATATTGAAATTCAGCCCGATGAAAGATGGACTGAATGTATTTCTATGGTGTTGTTCCCTTTGTTGCAATGCAACCTATTTTGTATGTCGGGTTGAATTTCCTTACGTGTGAACAAAGACCGATAAAAATTGCTTGTACAATTGTCTGAAGGTAATCATATTGTACAGAGACAGACATTATTAGGATTTATGCCTATTTCATCAGTATCTGTGTTAGTCTCAATCTCGGTGCAGTTAAAATGACCCATTGTGACAAGCCTTGTTCACACGTACCGATACCGAAATTTGGCAGGAAATGCAGCCCGTTAAAGTTCAACATTGTGCAAATGTTGATGGGCATTTTGACGAGCCGAATGGGTTCCACACCCATTCTGCCCATCAAGGTGCCTGTCACCATTTACACAATGTTAAAACTTTTACCGGGCCGAATTAAAACTTGACGGGTTGAAATTCGGTGTCGGTACGTGTGAACAAGGCTATAGTGGGGATGAGAGAGGGGCAAATGTACAGTCAAAAATTCATGCAAATAAGTCCATTTGATGAGCAACAATCTAAAAAGCCGGCCGAGAAGCAGCAAGTAGCAAAGCCATGTACAGAAGCCTACAGAAAATGAAAATAAATTAAAAAGTTATTTGTCAAACCACTGTCGTCAGCGTCGCCGTCATCTTCCTCCTCTTCTTCGTCACCATGGAGGTCACGGTCTTTGCTAAGGGGATAATTATCCGTTGCTGCGGAGGCGTAGGATTCGGGTTGGGTCGTTTCTATGGAAACAGCCGAGACACCATCCGCTACCCTGTCTACATCATCATCATCATCATCACCCTGCTCGTTGGTTGCTATGGTAACAAACCACACACACACACACGTGATCAGTCAGGTGCGCAGCGCATGCGTGATATACAAACTCAACTCGTGTAACTTTGAAAATTACTTGCATTTTGAAAAACAACCATGCTTCCCACCCCTGGTAATAAACTACAGCCTAAAGTTGAAAACTTCAGAAAACGTCTCTCTGAATTTTCAGTGAAACTTTATGAACTTGTTCTTCCATTTTACAAACACCCACTAACCACACATTGATGCAGGTTTCACCCATTGTGTGAACTTTTTTAGGGGATTACTCATGCCAAACGCATTCTGATTGGTAAGTAGGCAAACAGGAAGTGGAGACAAACCATGCTCATCATCTGCGTTCTCATTGTTCAGTAGTTCGGGATTAGTAGAGGAAGAAGGTTCTGCAGGCTGTGGTGACGGTGATGGTTGCCTAGCAACAGGTTGCGATTGGTTGTCAGGCTCTACTTTTGGTGGTTGTTGTGGTTGTGATTCAGGCACTACTTTCTTGTTGTCGGGTATCACTACGCCGTTTTCCGGCAGCTTACCGTCGACGCCCCACCGCATTGAGTGGCGTTTCATTCCGAATCCCTCCTCGTAGTTACCTGCAATATGTTACAACCTCTCTTAGGGTAAATTTACACTTTAATGTTTGCCCTCAATATTATTCGTTAAAAAATGCGCCACAAATCGGCAGTTTGCGACGTCGCATTTGCGCTGGGCTCAGTGTCAAGGGACCCTTACGGTCAACTTACACTAAGCGATTGCGATTTGTCACATTACTAACAAATAGCTTCTCAGGGAAGAAACTGTACGGTAAACATCAAAGGCCAACTTACCATTCTTTCACGGCTATTTTTTCCCAATAAATGTAAAGTGACTCTTCAAGTCAGGACCTTCAGTGTTATCCATAACCCAATTATTTCAAGGTATTAAAGTGACAATAGTAGGACCTGGTTTGTCATTATTGACAATAGTACTGCTTTTACGTTCTAAGTACCGCAAAAGACAGTGAAACCTGTACTAACGCCACCTAGCGTAAATTATGTTGTGATAAAACGATGGCGACGTTATGTTTAAACAGAGCTTGAACCCGGAAAGTTTATGGAAACGTTCCAGCTGTTACGATAATTAGGTGTCTACCAGCCAGTACACAAGGCAACGTTGCGACGTCATTACCGCCCGCGTAATGTTTTGATAAGCGTCTGTTTGTCTGTCCACGGGGGGTGGTACCCCAGCCTCTGGTCCCAGGTCCTTTACAGAATAGGGGTAACCACCCCCCTCCCGGGGACAGGTTACGCCGCGGGTGGTATGCCTCCTTGGCTTTCCCGCAGGAGGACTTTCTTGTTTTATTTTATATTTTGAGAATCTAACACCTTATCAGTAGATGTGGCTATCTATAAACACGTCGTACCTTTCTTCTTGAACTTCTCCATGAAGTGTTGTTTGCAGAACAGGATTCCGTCATTCGTTGCGAAGTTCGACAAACTGAAACGTAAAATACGTTGCATTTCATTTCCCGTCTTCAGGAAAAAAACTACAATGGGTCCCGCCTCCAATAAGCAAAAAGATGCAAGGACAATTGCTCGTTGTGAACAGTTGTACGTTATAACTGAACCTGCTAAGCACAATGTTGGCAATGATTTCGATGCAAATAATCACTTCATGCTCGGGTATTATCCTATACAGAACCCGGGAACCCGTTTTAACCGAACTGGCTGCAGACGGGGGTCACTTTATTTCCTTTTTTTTTATTTTCCTTATCGATTAGAAGTGCTTCTTTATTGTACTGTTGGCCTAAGGTTAAAATGTTATTTAGCTATAGCTTCCTGTACACACACCACGTACACATACACACACACCCCACCACACACACACACGCCCCCCCCCACACACACACCACAAACGCACCCTCCCACACACACACACACACACACACACACACACGTACTTGAGAACCCGTTTGCAGTGAGAGCACTTAAAGCATTGTTTGTGGAACTTTCCCTTATCCGTGAGCATCTGTTCCATTGGATAGACTCTCTTCTTGCACAGTAAGCACATATCCGCGCTACTCTGCAATGAAAAACAAATGGTATGTGAAAAGCATCTGTAGCACTAAGGTGTCTCTGAGGATCATTGTCCATGATCATTTGTACCATCGGATAAACTCGCTTTTTGCACAGTAATCTGTGATGAATAACATGCCTTATGTGTAGAGCAGATACAGCACTCCCAGGTGACTATGAGGATCATTGTACGATACGACCAAAGTGTGAAGCGCCATCTGAACCTAGAAATAGTCAAGACCCATCCAGATCAATGTTCAGAAAGAGGATAATCCAGATCAGTGGCCCTGGAATTGATCCATTTGTACCAGTGGCTCAGAAATAGGCCTATGCGTATCATTGCCTCAGAAATAGGCCCATGCATATCATTGCCTCAGAAATAGGCCCATGCGTATCATTGCCTCAGAAATAGGCCCATGCGTATCATTGCCTCAGAAATAGGCCCATGCATATCATTGCCTCAGAAATAGGCCCATGCATATTAGTGTCCCAAGAAAAGGTCCATCGATATCTCTGCTACAGAAATAGGCCTAAGCATATCGGTGTCTCAAGAATTCATGTCATATCATTCATACCAATACCTCACGAATAGAAAGTAGCGCTTCTCTTATTACACCTGCTAATGTTCATATTCGATTTGGTCAAAATCAGTGAAAATGTATCCGCATTCGCTTCACTTTTTGTGATGTGAACCAACCTTAAGCTACGCATCACTTGCGCTGCACGCATGACGATCAATACCAAATTTGGCATCAATTCAGTAGGTGGCGTATAACGACACAAACACAAAGGAACCGCGAATTTGTTTCGTGATTTACAGTACAACAAAACAAGGATCTATTTTCACTCAGTACAAAACTACGGTTTGTTTTTTTTTAATCTTTGCAATATTATGTTTTTCTTTTTTTTTGTTGTTGTTGTTATTGTTGTTAATGTCATTGCAATTAAATCTCAAGTACACTGGGGCCCTTTTCATAATGAGTGAACAGATCAAAAGGAATTTTATTTCCCGTGAGCTGGTGCTCGTTTTATCAGAACTCGTTGAAAGTGGGATTCGGTGAAATGTGCCACAAGTCTTTCGGGCGATCACCTTCTTTATGCCAAAAACCATCCAAAATAGTAGTCGAACAAGAAAGTCCTCCTGCCTAAGCGCAAGAGGCATACCGCCCGCCGTGTAGCAAGTGCTCACTCTGCTGACCTATCCCAATCCTGACCTGGCTGGGCGGGGGGGGGGGGTACCCTAGGTGCCCTTGCCCCCCCCCCATCCTGACCTGGCCGGGGGGGCAGGGGTGGTACCCCGGGCACCCCCCCCAACAGACAGACAAACTGAAAATATTACCTTCCCGTTATACTACGTACGCGGGCGGTAACAAAGAGGTTCCGCCGTAAATTTTGAAGGGTCGTTCAGCCAGCGCTCTACCACGTACAAAAACTGAATCTGAATCACACCCATGTACGTGTTCTATTTGTGTTCCACTTACAATGTGTAAAAAGATGTAACGAAAATTCCTCTCGTTTCAAGTGGGCGTTCGTTATGACCGCTACAAAGACATTTGCTCGTTTTCGCCGGTTGTTCGCTGTAACCGAAATCTTTGTGTCCAGGATTCTGTACAATTGCTAGTTCATTGAGTGTGTTGAAGTTAAAATTATTTAAAAATAAAACCCTCATCTTATGAATAGAACGTTCCCTTAAATTTGTTTAAGCAGAACGCCGAGCTTCCAAATTTCTTCAATTGCATGCAGCTTTGGAAAATTTAGGACAAAAATTCTCCACCTAAACGGTGGGCGCCCCAGACTTCGCGCTACCTCCCCCGGTAGCCTAACAAAGGGGCGCTACAGTAGATTTGAAGTGTTGTTCAGTGACGATTGACAAGACAAACTGATTACTCAAGTTCACTTCACACCTATACAAGTGTTCTATTTGTGTTCCTAAACCTCATGCAGTAAAGAGTTGATCATGATCACGCTTCCATTGAAATGTAAATCTTTCTCTCTTCGTGTCCATTGTGTTCAGACTAAGCAATGCAAGTTGGAAGTACCCATCTATTCAACCACGAAAGGCACAAAGTGCCTTGCACAAAAGAGAAAACTCTGATCTCTAAGGGACAGTTTACACTTATTACGAATTAGAGAAGGTGCACACATCTCAGTTCTTAGGCGAAACCGTAGTCACTTTGGACCTTAAATCTGTAATCATGAATCCTTCCCGCCATTGAATCAAGACCGGAGGATTGAGGGTCCAACCGCCAGTCAACATAGGCAGATCTAAGGGGAGAGGGCAAGGGATGTGCGCGCTCCACCCTCGGCCAAAATTTCTTCAGTTTCATGTAGTTTTCGAGAAAATATGGTCAAATAGGCTGGTGCCCCCTTGGGATTTTGGCGCCCCCGGGAAATCCTGGATCCGCCACTGAAATGGAAGCTATATAGATTTTCCAAGAGCCCATCTGATACCGAGGTCGCTTTACAATCACAATGGCACAAGACGTTTGGTTTAGAACCGATTTGGCATCTTTACGTTTTTCAGACCGAAAGAAGACGATACATTTTAGACAAGTGTTTTCATTCCGGAGCTCAAGCAATGCAGCTTTCGCTCGCTTCATAAATTGACCCTAAACCCCTATGATATACAGTTCTCTGCTAAAGGTCTGTTCAAATTGATCTAAGGCAATGCAAAAGCGACATCGCAATCAAATAAGGTTTGCTGATTTCAATATGCTATTAATTTTCAGATGCGAAAGAAGATTTATGTTTTCACATGTTCTCTTACGTTTAGTGTGACCATGCCCTTGATACTGAAATGTGCTGGTGTTACTGTAGTGTGTACGACACACTGAGACCAGTGCACAAGGCAGATCAGGGACTTCTTTAAGGGTGCACAACCCTATATTTTGTCCATATTACCGAAAAGACCATGGAATCAAAAAGATTTTGGTCCGTAGGGAGGTGTGCCAAATATCTTTCCGAATATGTCAAACACGGAAATTGCCAAGCAGTGGCGGATTCTGGATTTCTGAGGGTGATAGTTTATATATTGCTAATTTCCTCTGACAATTGGATGAATTTTTTTATCCTTTTTTTTACAAGGGGGCACAGATCAAGGCGTGTGCCGTCGCCTAACCCCCCCCCCCCCGACAAAAAATAAAAACAAAAGAAAAACACTACCTGAAAGCTTGTTTTCTTTGAAAGAATTGTATTTAGCATTTCTTTCTTCTTGTTGTCAAACTTCTGTTTAATAAAATTACAGACTAGGTTCAAACGTATTTTTGTGGGAAATGCAAAATATCTAGATCTAGCTTTGAGGAAGTTCTTGTAAGCTTTTCGCCCTCAGATCAATTTTTAAAATGAAAATTTGAGTTGACGAAATTTCTATTTGAAACAGTACAATAAATTTGACATGACATTTAATTACAGTTTACTATTTCACACGACGCTGGGTGCACTGAGAAACCTGAAACTTTTTGTGACAACAACAAGATATCATCTTCAAGATTCTTGCCAAGTGCAAAAAGGTGACAGCAACCTGTTCATTAAATAACGTCACGATTCCACTATTTTTAGCGAATACGCCCCTTTCTCTTACCTCATTCTTCTTTTCTTCACGTTGCTAGGTAACTGAACTTTTTTGTTTTCATAAAATTTAGGTTATAACGTTCTCTACTTGTGAAAATGCAAACTATTTAGGTCATTTCCTGGAAGAATGCTGAGAAATCCCATTTCATATTTTTCTCAAGTCACTTAAAATTTTCATGACAAAAACGGGGTAATTTCACCCATAAATTCAGATAAACACATCTCAAATGAGCCTTTAATTTTGAGCTAAAAGTCTTAAAATTAAAATACACGGTTTTAAAAATACGTTCTTACCAATTGTGGTGAGAAATTGGAAGAAATCGAGGAGACCCTCTGTGAAGCAGTACTGGCAGCCATCTTGTGTATATGCTGTATGTAGGATGCACTGTCGAACGGCTACATCTTCAGTCCCCTCCGATCGACTGTCAATGGTGTGGCATCAAAGATGCGACAAATACACGAGAATTACAGATAAGATCAGAATGAAAGTTGGCAGTGTTATTTCAATGTTATATGTTATTTTTATTAGGCGAATACAAAATCTATCTGCGCAGGAAATATTCTTTATTCACAGCTCTGAATTTAGGTGTTGACATTTATTTTGCAAAGCACGCGCAATTTTTGAAAAGGGCAAAACTGTATTTTGCAATAAAATCAGATTTTATTTATTTGAAGTTGTTATCTGCTAATCTAATAACACGCACCCAAGTAAAATATTATTTAATATGTCACATCATGGAACACTTTCTTCACATTCAATGTATAACAAAAATCATTAAAATAGTCATCCTAAGTGCGCGAAATTTTTGTAACGTCACAGTGGCGACCACAAGTTCAGATTATATTTTGGTCTAATGGTCATTGCAAAAGGGTAAAGGAAAAATCCCAAGCAGAAAAGAAACTTCCAATTTTTAACTCATTGTGTTTATTATTCTTCATAAAATTCAGACTACATATAATAAAATTGCAAAACTTTTTCGTAACGGAATAAAATTCCCATTCATTTACGGAATGATGAGCAAAGATACGTTAATTTAATTTACTCCAAAACTTACAAGCAAAATGAATGGATTACACAGTGGTGGATCCAGCGGCAGGGTAAGGGGCGCAGACATCTATATTTTAAATGTCTGCCTCTGGTGACCATCTTTTAATGACCTTTTTTTTTTTTTTTTTTTTTTTTTGCAGGACGAAGGGTGTGAGAGCCATGGCCTCCTTGCCTCGCGCCCCGAATCTCCTACTGTTACAAGTGGAAAGATAAGTAAATTGAGTTTTTCCGTTTTAAAATTCATGTTAAATTTGTTGAATTTGCTAAATTATTTTACTACCAGTATTTGTGAATATGTAATACAAGTAGTAATTAGTACTGGTGTTTTGAAATTTTCGACACAGGTATTTTTCTCCAAATGGACACAGGTACATAATTCGTACCCATATTTGTTAAAAAAGAAGACCTATATTTAAAATAATTTGACAAATTTAACAAAACCAAAAAAGGAAAAACTAGATTGAAAAACGAGTGTTAAGACAAACGACTGACAGAAGGACGAATTTGCACTGTACTGTGAAAAAGATTAGCTACACAATTCTTCTATTTCTCCAAGAACAAATTTTCAAAATCAAATGTTAGGAGAAATTGACATTGTAACATATAACATATTTTAAAAAGCAAACATACACGGACCAGTAAACACAGAAAAATGCTAATTTTTTTTGTTACGAATGCATCACAGTAAGTGTGAATAAGCAGCAGTGTTGAGATTTCGTTTTCAAAGAGAATCCAAAATGTAAGACGAAATCTGCATAAAACTGTAAAGCAGGTAGAGCACCAGAGATGAATGCAAAAATACTACTAAAATGCTAAGACAGTGTCCCAAGGGGCCCTATCTTTCTCAGTTTGATGGGATTTTAAAAAGTATTCATCTCTAATTTTTTTTGACAAAAAGAGAGTCACACCAGGGTCAAACGTGACATTTGAGTTGTGCCAGATGCTACAAATGTGGAACTTTTATGCTGTTATTTTGGGCCAACATGTACATACGTCTAGTTCTCAAAAAATCAAATGCATTATCAGTGATTCTGACAAATAGGCGATGTTTTTTAGGCATAAACAAGAGGTATTCAATCATTATTCAGTGGTGGATCTAAGGGGGGGCGCTCCCGGCGCCCCCCCCCCCCCCCCCACGGACCAAAATTTCTTTAATTTCATAGGGTTTTTCAGAAAATGTTATTAATATATTGATTGGGCAGGTGCCCGAGGCTAGGGGTTGGTGCCCCCTCCTGGGAGAAGTTCTGGATCCGCCCCTGTTATTGAGTACATTTCAATCAATTTACTTAACAACAAATACATTGCAAAAAGAACAGCAATTGTTAATGGTACTTGTCTGTTACGTTTAAACTTTGAAAATTTGTCATTTATATTTTGAATCTAAAAGATCAGACAAGAGTTCTTATCCCGAAAACATCATACGTCCACTGATATCCAGAATAGCAAATATTAAGATTTAAAAAGTTTTAAAAAAACACAGGCATTGTAACAAGGGCCATTGGCAGATTTTGTCACTATATTTTGTAGGGGGAATGTGAAGAAAATTTGCCTGCTACCTCCTGCGGAAAACTCTTTTTTTCACATTTTCTCCACATCCCAAACATTTTCCGAAAAAGTTTTCTTTTAAATTAATTAGTGACTAGTTTATTTTTCTTTTGTGAAAGGCGTTGTCTTGTCGAGGCTGCGATGTGGGGTGGTGTTCAGTTATCGGGGCGATCCTGGAAGAAATAAATAAAGAATGAATGAATGATGGATGGAAAGAATGAAAGACGGAGAAATGAATGAAGGCCTCCTTCCTGACAGGTGCTTGCTCTGGTCATTCTCAAGGTGGTGGGTCTTCTACCTAGCGGGCCTGGGGGCGGTATGGTGGCAAGGGGGGTCACCGCTTAAGTGATCAGGGAACTGGTCCATCTGGTGGGGGGGGGGTCTATTTCTTAACCAGTCCTTCCTCTGGTTCTTCTTGCCTGATTCTTCTTGGAGGCTAGTAGGATCGGTCTCCTTCTTGATTGTTCTTTCCTCTGGTATCCCGTGGGAGGGGTAACGAGGTGGGTCCCATACCTACCTGACCAGGGAGGTAGGGGTGGGGGGGTTGCTGGTGGGTCCCTACCTGATCTGGGGCCCTCCCCCCTCTCCTGAACAGAAATACAGAAATGTGAAAACATTACCTTCCTTCGTAGGAGGTCGGTAACAAGCTGGTATGAGCACTTGGAATTAAGCTATAGTTTTCTCGGTTTGATGCCAACATTTCCAGGTGGGTTCTTACCTTTTTGTGAGTGTCTATGTTCCCTGCAGAAAAGCTTTCCTTCAGAGGCCACAAAGTTCGACGGACTAAAAAGCGCAAGGCAAGAAATGTAGCAAGTGTTTAGCTTTTTATTCGCCCTAAGGGTCCGAAAGCGAATTGGACTTCACAGACTTCCGGTTTCAAATGAGTAGTACCACCCATATTTTGCAACTTATTGACGTCAAGTTTTTGCCAAATTGAAACGATTTTGACTGATTGAGCTAATAAAAACACCATGACAAATAGTTCAACTGCAAGTGGTCATTTTTAAGTTAGCTCAATTAGTTGTCGGCAACATCAAAGTGAAGTTCGGTCAATGTGGACAAACCTAAGATTACGAGTAACATATCGCTTTTTGGTTTAATCGGCATCGATAGTAGAATTATGGGTACACTGCATTAAGGATAATCTGGCAATTTCTCTTGATTTAAATGGGAAAATACTTGATTATTTAGACTACTTCAAAGGACGAAGCAAAGATAAACTCGTCCGAGTTCGCGTTTCGTTGAATGTGTGTTAGCCTTTACCCGAGGGTGTCCTTGCAGTGGGCGCACTTGAAGCACTGTTCGTGGAACCGTCCTTTGTCTGTCACTATCTCGTCCTTCGAGTACAACCGCTTCTTGCACAACGAGCACATCACCTTGTGAGGCCTATTGTACTGCTGCAATTGAATTCTAATTATTACCGTCCGCATTCCGGAGTAATGGGAAGGTAATGTTTTCACAGGTGTCTGTCCATCCACAGGGGGGTACCCCAGTTCCATGTTCTTTCTCTGATCTCTTGTTCCAGATCCTTTCCCAGAGGAGGGTACCCCAGTCCCAGGTTATTTCCCTGGTCTCTGGTACCAGATCCCCTCCCCGGGGGTATCCCAGTCCCAGGTTCTTTCCCTGGTCCCAGGTCCTATCTGGGGGGAGCACCCCAGTCTCAGCCAGGGGGTACCTCAATCCAACCTGGCTGGGACTGTAGTACCCCCCCCCGGCTGGGACTCGGGTACACCCCTGGCTGTGACTGCAGAACCTCCCTCCCCCTCTCAGAACAGTACAGAATACAGAAGAGTGAGTACTTGCTATGCAGTGGGCAATACGCCTCTTGCGGTCAGGCAGGAGGACTTTCTTTAGCTAAAGATTGGTTTGACTGTGGATGATGATTTCAGAGCCAAGATGAATCCCTTCCAGTGGCGGATCCAAGGAATAAGTCAGGGCCACGCGGAGTCCAAATTTCTTCGTTTTCATGCAGTTTTCGAGGAAAATTGGCTAAAGTATTCGTTTAGGGTTTGCATGGTGTGGCATGACTGCCTTGTCTGGCGAATCCTAGACCCCCCCACTGGTGCATAATTTGTTAGCATATATATAATGCATTTGTCTATCTATGGATAGTGCTTATTCATTTAACACTATCCATGTACAATGCTATAATACATTTTAACTATCCATGAATGGTGAACTGCTCCATGGATAGTGCAAATGAAGATTTCAATTATCCATGAACAGTCAATTTTAGTTTCCATGTGGAATTAGATGAATTAGACTAATTCATCTAATTCAGCAAGATCCAAAACCTAAATAGGAAAAATACGAAGATTCACTGATATTTAAGAAAATCTGATAATGAAAGTGAATCCGGCATGACTCGTCCCACTCACAACGAATAAAAGAAACCGCTCGTTTTGAGCCTCGCTGGATCGTTGTTGTGGAACTCGTTGTAAGCGGGACCCAGTGTATTTTACCCGCGTTGTAAGCGGGACCCAGTGTATTTTACCCGCTCAGGGGAGTATTCCGCCACAGATGAACATCCTCCTGCTGCTGCAGCTGCGCTCGCCGCCATTTTGTTGGTTGGTTTGTTATGTAGATGTACTGTACACACTCGTGATGGCTGCTTCTCGTGTCCCATCCAGTCGTCACTCACAGCTTCATAAGCATGTGGCGTAGCCGACATTTTCGAAAGCGCTGCCAGTAGCGGTGCCGGATCCAAGATTTCCCATATCGCGGCACAAACCATTCTTTCCATTAATTGGGGGAAAAAGAGCATGAAAATTCGAGACACTTTAGTTTAAAGCAAATTCAAGATTTCGGGGGATATGGGTGCCCTTGATGTCAAAGAGTGGAGGGGCAGGGCCGTATATTTATCAGGGCTAATAAATTCCAAATATGTATTTCTATCGACAGACAAAACTACAGTGTAATATCAGAAAAAAGTATTTATCAACAGATTTTCTTATTTCAATAAATTCTATTTAAATGACATTAACAATTCAAATCAATAACGAAGACATCTCTTGAGGTCGGTTCACACCAAGCAAAAGCGGAAGAGAAGCGAAAATTGTTCTTGATGTTTGTCGCGTATTCTTTAATTTATCTTATCTTTAATTTATCTTTGACCTTTTTCGCTTTCGCTCCCGTTTTTTCTTGGTGTGAATAGGCCCTAAGGGTGCGTTTACACTAAGCGTTAGCGATAGCGAAAATTGTCTTTGATCTTTGCCGCTTACACTTTGATCTTTTCTGATGATTCTTTGATCTTTTTCATTTTCGCTTTCGCTCAGTGTAAACGGCCCCTTAGGGTCCGTTTACACCTAGGGTTAGAGTCAACGCTGCGATGACGCTTGCTCATTGAAATCAATGGAGTCACTCGAAAATGGGCTGCAACCCCATTCTGGAGCGACTCTATTTGTTTCCATTGATTTCAGTGAGAGCTATGTCGCAAGCGTTATCGCAGCATTGGCGTTTTTTCAAAAGTCTTTGCGGAAATTACTGTAATTTCCTAGACTAATAATAATGTGTCATAACAAGTTGATCAATTAACATCAGTCAACATATCTTAGTCAATTAAAATTAGTACACTAAAAGTAGTACACTAAAAGTAGTACTATTGAATTACTGGTAATGCTACTGAAAACGGGCCTACTATTTTCAGTGTTTGCAACTATTATTGGTGTTATCATTGCTGGTGACCTGCTTTTAGTGCCAAACTAATTTCAACTCATCAACTATTTTCAGTTGTCCCAGTAATTACAGTAAGTACAGTACAGTAATTACTGTAAAGACTTTTGAAAAAACTCGATTGACTCTGCGTTGAGGCTGACTCTTAGTGCAAACGGGCCCTTGGTAAACATACGTATAATAGCACACGAGACATATCACATTTGACATTTGTTTTGTTCGCATCTGTTACAACCAACTTATATTCCAATCTAGGTCTCAGAAATGGTTTTTATAAAGTCTTCAAGTTTTTCGCCTTTAAACCCGACGTGATGAAAATACCCAATGATGGAACCATATCTGGAAAAAATATAAAAGAAAGAATGAACCAAGGAAGGAACGGATGAGTCAATGTACGAATGAATGAAAGACCGAATGAATGAGAAGTATAGTAAAATATCCGGTAATGGAACTATATCTGGAAAGTGTGAAGGAAAGAGTGTGCGAACAAATGAAGAACTGAATGAAGGAGTTAACGGATGAATGAAAGACCGAATTATTGGCGGATCTAGGGGGCGCACAGCTAAATTTCTTCGTTCTGATGCAATTTTTTTGGAAAAGTGGAAAAAATAATAGGTTGGCGTCCCCCTCCCCCTCCGAGGATTGGCGCCCTCCACGGGGAATTCCTGGATCCGCCACCGAGAATAAGTGCAGGGAAAAACGAAAAAATGGCTGTGGGTTTTCAAGGGTGAGATTCCGTGAAGGATGTTCGTTTATTTTTTAAATCATTTCCAGAATAGAACAAAAAGTAATTGAACTCTGAGGTGATGTAATATTCTACTAACAAGGTCGAATCGATTCCTTTCTATTAAAATCGATTCTACTCGTAATCGCTCAAATTCACGTTTAATATTTTTTCGATAAAATTCCTAATGATCAATCGAGAACTGGTGGATGAAAGCGATTCCCAAAGAGTAAACGTAACTAAGTGAACCTTTTTGCGAATTGACTATACTGTACAACTGATCATACTTGTTGTCAATGAAGTCGAGCACTGTCTCCATCGTTTCCGGTTCCGCTGTGCCGAACTCGAAAGTGAAACCGAAATACTTGTCGTACTCTTCGAGCGACTCCTTCATGTCCTTCAAAGATTCCTGGAACATTAAGTGTAAGTTTGTGACATAATTTTACACATTCCACAATCCATCACTTATATTTCAGGGAGACAGAAAGGGAGAATATAACATTAAAACACAGAATTGTGACTTTGACTGCTGGAGATATTTTTAGAAAAATATCGAGTACACTTTTGATAGTTGTGGCACTAAAGTGTTTACTGGCAGAGAAAGTATCTGCTGATACAGGAGTGACTAATGTGACTGGGGCAGGAAAGCTTACCCTCTACCTAATTTTGCATTCTTTTACCAGTGAAGCCAGTGCTTCACGACCTGTGCTGAAGCACAACTTGAACTATTTGTGCCAATTTGGTGCAAATATTGCAAAATCACAATAGTTGCAGTCGGCGGGATATGGGTTAAAAAGCAGCAGCAGATTCAGGGGGCAGGCCAGGGGGGATTTGTCCCCCCCTACTCTTCTGTCTCAGTTATGAACTAGCCTTTTGCCCCTTTGACACTTATTATTAAATTGTCTCCAAACATTTTCCTGGCTTTTCATTTATATTTGATTATTTGCCAATATCTTTATGCGACTTTTTTGCAAATTTATTCCCCTCGCCCCTTCTCATGCTGGATTCGAACCGGCCAACACAGTGCTTAACCTGCTTCACACGCGCGCACCTTAGTTTTCACATAGTCTCGTACAATCTCGTCCCGGTCTCGTCCCATGGCGCCGTGCAGTAGAACCGACAGTACCCCTGTCCTGTCCTTCCCATGACGACAACAAATCATAACCGGTAAGTTCTTATTATCGCCCATCATCTCCAAGGCTACAAGGGGAAAGATATCAGCTGGAGTTTCTGGCCGAACATATTCTGCACAAGAAAGTCCTCCTGCGTGAACGCAAGAGGCATACCACCCGCTGCGTAGTTGCCCTATCCCGGGGAGGGGGATGTACTCAGGGGGAGTACTCTCAGCGGAGGGTAACCCCCCCATACAGGTCAGGCTGAGTACCTCCCCCATACAAGTGAGCTGAGTACCCCCGGTACAAGTCAGTGTACAAGTCAGGCTGAGTGGGAGGGGGGGGGGGGGGGGGGGGGGGGGGGGGGGGGGGGGG
>JBCAUG010349382.1:0-16920 GCA_038406175.1 Haplosyllis leylae
ACGGGCCCTTAGAGTTTCGTATTCTTTACCAACACCAAGATTCCTACTCCATGTACTTGTACTGTCAGCCAAAAATCAGTGAGTGTCCCAGTCTGTGGACACTTCCAGACATCACCATTGAAGCCAGTTGAAGTTTGTGCAAGTCTTGATAAAATGGATTTTTTAACACAGCACGATTTTGACTCTTAAATTAATTGCAAAAATTACCATGGATGTTATTGAAAGTAAGAGAATCTTATGGTAATCGGAGTGATATCAGAGTTGTGTTCGCAAGCCATAAGCCAGTGTGACGGATCCTCAAGTTCTTGTTATAAAATTCAAAAAACGCATTTCATCCGTATATTTTCACAGAGAAACGACAGAAGATGACGACATCGCGGAGGACGACGATGATGAATGGAACGGAAAAGGAAAGAAGAAAGGAAAAGGTCGCGGTAAAGGTCAACCGAAGAGTGGTCAAGGTCAAGCAACCATTGCGGGAACAAAACGTCAACGTTCTCCTGCCCCGAAAATACCTCCATCCAAACACCTCAAGTAACCAACCTTTATCTACGGAATTACCAATTAACGATACATCAAACTAAGAAAACATTGTTTTCATTTGTTCATAAATTCAATATCATGTATAGATTACAGTAAAACTTTTCAAATAAGATCGGCACACGGGATTTTGTCCCATTTTAATTTGACCCTGAATAATTTGTTTCACTAGGATTGACACCGAAACACAACCACGAAGAACACCACGTGCTACGCGGGCCGAGACGAGAGCGCATGCTCAGGAGCGAACGCAACCGGAAGCTGCGGACTGGTTCCCGGAAGTTCCCAGAGGGAAGATGGTGCCTTGTCCTCTCTGCTTAGAGGAGTTCCACGAAGACGTGATACAGGGACATGCGGCGACATGTGATCCAACTCGAGAACCAGAAGAACCCAGAACAAGAAGGAATAGACAGGTCAGTGTGAGTAAATAAAGAAATAAGACTGAATAGACGAGATTTTGAGGATGTGAAATAATCATAGATTGAAGGCTGAATTGTTTTGTGGAAAAACAAAACAATTAGAGAGGCATCCTCTACGTCATCCCGTTTGTCTTCACCGATGTGCCCGATGTGAGCCACAGCTGTTCGTAACCTTTTAGTTGAAAAATGTGGGATTTCAAGTGGTGTGGAAAATAGTTCAAGGAATTACCGTTTGGTAAAGGACATTTTGAAGAAAAACCGTTGCTCAGTTAAATGCCCTTGTTGTCTTCTTAACTTCATGTCCTTATTTTCCGTTCACTGCATAGCCATTGGGATGATATTAGTATTTAGATTTTTTTTTTTTTTTTTTTGAGGCCAGGTAACCATGAGCCACGAGATCATTGGTGGAAGACCAGTTGGGATAAATTGGTAGCAGTTTCACGTTTTAATATTTCAGGCAAATAGAGGTGCTGCTGCAGAGTCACTGAAAGGTTAAGTATCGTTTAAAAAAGAAAGTTCACTACTTGTGAACAAAATAACAACAAAAGTGGTTGATCTCTTATTCCTTTTGGTGGACTGGGAGTCCAGATCAACTACCTTTCAAGTCCTTTTTATCACCCTCGTACGTAGTACGACGGGAAGGTACTGTTTTCACAGGTGTCTGTCTGTTCACACCTGGGGAAGGAGTTGTTACCCCATCTCCATCCCATAATACTTCCACTGGTCCCATGTCTTTTCTGGGGGGGGGGTACTCCAGTCCTGGGGAGGGGGGTACCCCAGGTCAGGTTGGGTACCCCCATCCCCGGCCAGGTCAGGTTGGAGTACCCCCCAGTAAGGTCAGGAAAGGGGGGGGGGGTCTACGCGGCGGCCAGTAAGCCTCTTGTGTTCACGCAGGAGGACTTTCTTTTTCGTAGGTTTGTCTGTCTGGTGAATTGCCATCTTAGGTGCAGTTTCTGAAACTGAAATGTGTTTTGTATTATCTGGAAAAATATGAAAATGCCAACATTTCAACAGTTCAGTATGGTGCTACAGCGTTTTTACCACCCCTTTATTTAGAACCCTTGCCCAGTAGAATATTTAAGAGAACTAGCACGCAATCTGACCGCGCGTCAGTGTATTTGCGCATGCCTGTGCGTTCAAACTTGACTTGCAACGAGTAAAACGTTGCAAAAGAAACTGTTCGTTGTGACTAATCTTTAACATTGCTGTCAAGGATTTTATGCGAAGAAGTATGCTTACAATAACTGAGTGCGATTATAACTGAACTTTTTAGCATTGCTGTCAGTGATTTGCTCCAGTATACGTGCAAAACAAACCAACTAAATTCCTATGCGTAGTGAGTCCCTAGTGTGTTGGAAATAAAATATCAACTGATAGTTCTCGGTCTAGAAGGTTCATTCCCCATCTCAGTTAAAGTTTTCGTACCAAACCAAACAAGTCGTTTAAATACTGATTACGTCCAGTTTTATTTTAAGAAATCTTGTGTAGTGTTTATTTGAATTCCTGTACACTGGGTCCCGCTTATAACGATCAAATAGATGCAAAGAAAACTGCTCGTTGTAGGTGGGTGCTCGTAGTAACCGACCTTTTTAACATTGCTGTCAATGATTTTGATGTGAAGAAATCTACTCGTTTGAGGTGGTTGCTCGTAGAAACCGAACTTGTTGTAAGTGGGACCCAGTGTACTTAGATTTGGTGACCAGGGTCAGTTTAAGTTACTAGCAGCTGCAGGGAAAGGTTTATTATCCTTGAGAGAAAGTTTTTAATTCATAGTAATGGTTGGGAGTTTTCAGGGACTATTTTCGTCTTCCGTGACGGGACACTAGCTCGGCAGCCATTGCCATTAGTTTACTAACCATACTGGCTAACAAGCAGATGTGTTGGTCCTTTTGATTTTATTTGGTGACATTTATACAAAAAATTGTTTAATTTGTAGTTCAGGTGTACAATTTTTAACTTCCAGAACTTAAATCATTTGCTGAAGCAAAATGTAACAATTGTCAATAATCGTTAAGATTTTCATATGTCACAAAATCCTTCAGTGGTAAAAATATTAAATATTTAATTTTACCTTTGTAGGTACAAGATGAGGATGACGTCATGTACATAACAATAACGTGAGTCGTCGTCATGGTAATGACGTTGTTGACTGTGATAGAGCTGAGTGGACGAGACGTGACATCACGTTACCTAGTTGGCCTTTTTGAAACACGATGTTTCAGTGTTTCGATTCCAGAAATCACCTTTTATTTAAGTTTCAAACAAGACAGACACTTTTTCTTGTCCTTTTCCATTCGTGAATACTTAACAGTCATCACTGAAAAGAAACCGGACGTCACAGTAATTAACTGTGCTAGTTGTAGTAGCTGTGGTGTAAAGCGTATTAAGGACACTTGCATTCCATGGGTTTACATTCCATGGAAAATATCTGAATACAAACTGCGTTATTTCTTTGTGAAGTTTGTGTGAATAACAGTAGAACTTACATAACCTGTAAATGAGATTCTGAAACACAGTAAAATTTGTTATGCGCAAACACGATTTGCGTGGACACCTATTCTAACCCGCCGGCGCGGTCTTAGTTACTTCAGACCAAAGAATTTTGGAGGGCTTGGTGAGGCAACCAAATACCTGATGGCCACCTGCCAGGCACTTGGTTGCCTCTCCAAGCCAAGGCTTCCTAGCAACACCAAAATGGCCAACCCGAAGCTTGCTTCAATCACAAAAAGGTAATCTTTTATCATTTCTAATTGTCAAGGTTGCCTCTGGTCTCATTAGGTTGCCAAAAATGTAAGGAATCTTTTTAGTTGGATTAGAATAATATCCACCGTCTTGTAACAGGCCTGGGTGGCCCTCAAACCTTGGTCTAAATCTAGGCAAAACCCAGTCCTTGGGCTAAAGCCATCGGGCAGGGTTGCCTGATCTAGACCTTGGTCTGAGGCCACCCAGCCCTGTTACTTGGGGGTGGATCTTTTGACCATCCATGGCTAAAATGTCATACACGGACCACATCTGTCATATTGAAGTCTCTGTTCACTGACAAGTGTTCAGGGTTGAAAAGACCCTATGTACGAGTGGATTAGAAAGTACGCATGTGGCAAGATTTACTGTTCCTGTTTTGGTAGTGAATGAGTTGTGTAACGTTACGTCGGCACATGAGCGTTCGGTAACGTTGGGATGTACATGTTTTCTGCAGCATTACGTGGCGCGTGTGCATCAGTCGGCACATGAGTGTCGTTGGAACTCAACATACGCTTCCTGTAGCATTTCGTCGCACATGTACGTTCTGCAACTAAGTGCTACTTTATTACCTTGCTGTGTTCAGTGAAGCTTTTTGATAACAACAAAGATTCATGTGCCAACCTACACCTTTAATTTATACGCTGTAAAATAAAGGAAAGTGTTAAGTTATGTCAAGTAATATTTTGTGTGGAAGAAATAATGGAATTGTTTTTCCACTGCGCATAATTTGTGATACATTGGCAGTGTAGGGAAGACGAATATAAGTTCAGTTGTAGATGAAATGTAATATTTACTTGTGTTGTTTTGTTGTTAAATGTAAATTCTTGCTAAATATGTTTCTTGTATGTTAAGGAGAATATTCTTTCCGAACCGAATATTTTTCGATTTTTGTACCATGTAAGATTTTTGAATTTTTTTCCCTGCTTAAACCGTAGTGTTTGTTTTCTGCGATTAAATTTAGATGATAATTCTAGTTTTAGATGTGATAAAGTTAAATATTTTTATACTCCAGATCACCAATAAAACGACCAATTTTCAAATAAGAAAGTGTAGTTTTATTTTTTCCAACAGATGCGGTGGTAATTATAAGATACAATTGTTCGGCACGAACATGACGAAGTGAAAACTCAAATATTAAGGCTTGTTTACACGTAACCTTTGCGTGTGCATCTACATTTTCGTCAGCGTCAACGTGTACGTCAACTTTATTATCGAGTCAATGGTGATGCACACGTAAATGCAGAGAATGGGTTCAAGACCCATTCTCTGCATCACATGCACACGCTAATGTCAAGTGTAAACACCTCCAATTGGTATCAAGGATCCCATAGTTTGCGTCAAATGCACAGGCAGACTTTACGTGTAAACAGAGCTTTAGACGCCTTTATTATTATTAGACGACATTCCGGCAGAACTATGATTGGGCCTTTTTATACATGTACATGTTATTGCAGTTTCTGTTGTAGTTGGCCTGTTTGTCAAATTCCGTCGATTTTATGAAATCTATGGTGCACGAATTACTTAGTCTGCCGCTTACAGCCAGTTGAGTGGGTTACAAGGAGCACTCTTAAGAGTCTTTGCAAAACGAGCAGATTTTCTTCACATCAAAACCATTTAAGGCAATATTGAGAAGTCTGGTTGCAACGAACAGTTTCTGTTTTATCCTTTGCTTGTAAATAGTAGTATAAGGGCTTGTTCACATTTAACGTTTGCGTATGTTCAAGTTTACCATAGTACCTAACATAGTACACTTAACGTCTGCGTTTGCGTCAACTTTAAAACATTGTGTTAATGGTGATGCAAACGTTGATGCAGAGAATGGGTTCAACCCATTCTCTGTATGAGCATTTGTGTCACCATTCACTCAATACAAAACTTGATGCAAACGTTGATGTTGACGCAAACGCAGACTTTAAGTGTAAACAGAGCTTTATGTTAACACGAACACTGATATCAACGCAAAAGTTAAGTGTGAACAAGCTCTTATGATCTCTCCGTCTAATCTGGCAATCAAATGTCATGCGTTCGAATGCCACCACTTTTCACTATTTAGTTGTTCATCGAGTCAAAATTATTATCATATTAAGAAAAACTCCATTGATTATGCCGAGCCGGAGTGGCTGAATGATACACGGTGCTGTGTTTGCCGCACAGACGGTCGTGGGTTAGAGCCCCGAACCTCCACCAATACTTGTGGACACATGTGCAAGTATGTGGATCGAAAAGGCTTGGCTGCCATGCCAGAGGTGAATCTGAGGATAACACAAATGAGAAAGCTTGCAAGGGATCCACCCTGGCTTTGAACCCCAGGGCAGATGTCTCCAGAAGTCTAAAACAGGGGTATCAGTGGCCCCACGAAAAGGACTTATGTCCTTCCAAAAAAATTTTAAAAAAAAAAAGAAAAACTCCATTGACCTCGGTGGTGCGCGTTTTCATTGACCAACAGCAGCACTGAAACGTAAATCAAAGGGCTTCACTGTTACATTTCGGACAGATTATTGATTAGCGATCACTTATCCCGTACACAAGGGGTCCCACCAAATCACATCACTTCAAAACATTTCACTTGATTAAAACTCATTTCCCTCGGGGGCCTTGACTTGTGATCATATTCACTAATTCGGGGAATTTGAAGTTCTGAATCACTTTCGAGTTGATTTAGTTCGGAATCGTTGATGAGTAAATGAAAAACAAGTGCGCCTGTCAGAAATATTAATCGAATTGTCATATCAAGCGCAGCCAATCATTCTTGTTTATCTCGCAGTGTTTTTCGTGTTATCTCTGGTGTCCTGTTCTGGATATTTGTCGAAAAGAGACATTTATAACAAAGGAAACTTAGATCCGGTGTAATGATTTCAGAGATCCCAGTTTTCGTAAGCGAAATAAACTAAAATGATTGGCTGCGCTTGATACGACAATTTTACAGATGGTGACAATTTCCATCTGTAAATTTACATTGCCAGTCTATGCAAATTTTTTATCACCAACTGTTAACTTGTTAGGGGAGGGCTTGCGAAAACAGAGGGGTTTCTGAAATCATTACACTGGATTCTCTGAACAAAATCTTCTCTGGTGTTCTGTTCTGGATATTTGTTAAAAAGAGAGATTTATAGTGATAGATCCGGATTCTCTGAACAAAATCCCCACTTTTATTTGATTATATCTCATTGACTGATGACTCCAGTTGTGTGTTTGCAGGGTAAAATTGAGTTCACAATTTCACTTACGATACAAATTTTTCTCTGACCTAAAACGGAACTTTGTCTGCTTCGATTGCACATGAAGTAAACTGACCAATTCTAGTTTTACGAAAACAAAAATCTCTTATTAATTGTCAAATCTAGAAACTACTTTTTTTTCAAAATTAATATCGAAAGGATATCACATAAAACTATTAAAAATTTAAGGGACATGCTGGCGGAAGTATTTGTGAGAATAACGATTACCAAAATACATTATGATGACAACAGTTGTCCCACCCCTGAGGTCCCAAAGTGCGCTTATTATTTTCAAAAATACACTGTTTAATTCCAAGAAAACCCGTAAAACATTTATATTGACCATTTCAATCCATTTAGACTAATGCATTAAACACTAAAAATTCCCTCACTTTAAAAAATATACTTTGTAACAGACGGGGAATTTTGAAATGTAGCCGCAAAATGCAAATCCATTTAAAGTGCGCATTTCCTTTAAATAAATTAAAACGAGTCTCACGTTAAAAGAGGGAAAACCACAGGCATTCCATTAAAAGTGCGACCCCAAGATGTGATCTATCTTCCTGATGATGGTAACTGTCTCAGGATGAATATCTTCTTTTTTGTCGTTTTTTTTTTTATTTATTTCGATTTCACAGTGGCGACCGAAGGAAGATAACGAAATATTTTCATTGGATTTATTAAATGTAACGAAAGCTGACAACTGAACTTAAATTCAAAGCGTGTACTCTATACAATATCATTAGAGTTTTCCCTAAATGACTTTCACTGGATTCAATGAATTGTGACAAAGTCCTTTGGCAGATCCAGGATTTCCCAGAGGGGGGGCTCCAACCCCGGAGGGGGGGGGGGGGTGCCAACCCCGGAGAGGAGGGCAACATATTATTTGACCAATCTTTACCAAAAAAATTTGGATCAAATGCTCTCCCTTCTGAGCTATTGAGGCAAGTGCTACTTGGGATATCCTTAAATTGTCTTTTGTTCTTTAAAATCTTTTCTAACCCTTGACGGCGTGCGGCGCCCCTGTGAACCTGCGCTGTCGACAATGTGTGTTGATGAGTGATGAGATTCCTCAGCTAATGACATGTTATTACAGTAGATATGTGACTCTACCATTGTGATAAGTTGAAGGATAAGCAGGCTAATAGCCGACCGTAACATTGAGCACACAGACCTTTTACAGTCAGAAGACTTATGTGGGCAGGGTAAATGTAAACTTGAAATTTTACATGACAAACTAAAAGGGGATTTTACCACTCTTTTCTTCAGAGTTTCGTTGAACTTGTTTTCTTTCTGTTTTTGCTATAATTATTTCATATTTTCATTTTATGATTCTAAAATGGACGACAACTAATGTAAGGGCTGTGCCAATGCAGACTTGTGGTTCATTCATACTGCATGGGGCTGGAACAGGGACAGGCAATGGGACTGGCATAATAGGAGACAACGGGTCTGGTTTGTCTCCCCGTCTTAGACCAGTGTGAACACTTCTGTATAATACATAAGAACTCATTCATCCCGATCCCGTTCCCGTCTTCCCTGTACCTGCCCCAGTCTCGGTCCCATACAGTGTGAATATGCCATTACACAGTACGTTGGCACTTTAGTAAACGTTTTCCATAAACATAATAAAAATGTAAATCAGTTTCATTTGGTTAACAATGAAGATAACTAATGAACCTGCACACATCTTACAACAAGATTACTGCCAAGTTTTTAAAGACACGATGACTGTTTCAATAATTCTTGAAAAAAAATTACCCGAATGTGAAATGTGAAGGTTTACATGTGCCCTGTGTGATTTGTTAGTGTAGTATTTGAGGTGTGTAAAGAGACATAAAAGCTAAATGCCTCTCAAACATCCTACTTCTATATCATTGAACAAAGACTTAAGTAACAGGTAGCATTGTTCAGTTGCACAAGGGGTTCCAAGAGAATTTCTGAGACGAACTTCAGGATCGTCCAGCTCCTCCTCACCGTTCCCTTATCAGTAAATTCTAATCAAAGTCCCAGCTTATAGATCTAATTCAACATTGCAAAGTTATGAAAGAAAGAAAGGAACTTTCAGTGACATTTCTAGAAGTGTTGAAACAAACAGGTGGCTACTTATTCAAATCTACGTATAAAATGTATTACTTGGTAATGTACAACCTTATTATATTTAAACTTTAGACATGACAACTACACAGGAAGGGGCATTAGGGACACGCCCCTCTCGACTAAAAAGTCTTCATTTTCATGCCGTCTTCAGAAAAAAATTGGCGAAATAATAGGTTGGCGCCCTCCCCCTGCGGGGTTGGCAGCCGCCGAAAATCCTGGATCCGCCACTGCAATAATTTTACAATTTAAGTTTTAGGGGTAGGATTTCTAATTGCCCCCCTCGGATAAATAATGACTCGTTTACATTATATACGGTGTTTTTAATGCGGATCGGTTTCATTGAACCGACGTTGACAAGACAGTCTGACAGAAGTCTCCGTTCTCACCGTGTAAAGCTTTCTTCACACGTACGACACCGAAATTCGGTACGTTAAGTTTTAATTCGGTCGTTAAAAGTTTTAACATTGTGCTTATGGTGATGGGCACTTTGACGGGTAGAATGGGTGTGGATCCATTCAGCCCAAATTTCGGTCTGATTTAGCTAAGTGTGAATACCCTCATAGGTAACCATGCCCACCCAAAATTTTATGTTATCGGTGACGTGCTCGGTGTCGGCACGTGTGAACAAGGCTTAAACCGTAAACCTAAGCTAGTCTCCTGGGTAAATATATCTGCTCAAATCTCATTCCCGACGTTCTATTTCACTTCACCATGCAGGTGTTCAGGTATGAACTCCGTACTTTGTTTAATTCCAATTTTCCTTTGGTGAACTTCAAATAAAAAACGGGAGCTTAAAAAGTCATGAGATCAGGCTGTATGTTAATTTGTGCCTTTAGGGGTAATAATATACGGTTCATGCGGCGAATAGGAGAATACTGGTGATTCAGATGGATTTTGACAGACACTTTAAGTGAGAGAAAAACATGGATGACGTTTTCAAGGAAAATTAGGATATTTTCTAAAAGGTGAAATATTCATAACTCAACTGCGTCAACATATTAGACTCCTAAAAATAATCTTGGATATATGTAGCATGGTGACAGGAGAATAAACACACATCTACATTCCATACTTTCAGGTAAGCAGTCCGTGCTTTTAATACATTGTACATATTCTAAAGTTTAAAAAAAGTTCTATCTTCAGGTACATTAAGGTTTAAGATAAAATTAAAAGGCGGGTATATACGGGTGCACTGTTTGGAAGAACTTTAACTTTTGTCAACATTTCACCCAGTAGAACTGATAGGCTCTTCTCAGGCTGGATTCAAATTTAAATCCGCCCTAATTGTCATGATGAGATGAGATCCCTCCAAAAGGATGAAACTTGCCATGTTCTTTATTAATGTTTGCTATTGGTCAATTTTATTTTGCTGACAATGGAGTACTGAATATTTTTATTTTTTTTTATTTTAAGAGTAAAATGCATAAAAAAGTACTATCATAAATTGATGACATCTTGATTTAGTTGCCAAGTAATTGTGTACAACATTTTCAAATTTTGATCCCAATGTCTTTTAAACTGTTCTGTGGGCATATCGATAAAGGAGGGATCATGAATTAATTCCAGGCTGTGTACTCTACTTTTTTGAATTGGCTTGGTTACGAGTTTTAATTCTTGATGCAGAGAACTGATCCAACCTCAGGTATTGCTGACATTGCACTTCTGACCAGAGTTCAAATTCTTACAAATCCACTGAACTCTAAGACTCAGTAAAATCACCCACCAGGTTAAGATTACAGATTGAGTGGACTGAAATATCAATTTTCTTATCAATTGCAACGGATTATATATTTTCTACTCGTTCATAGTCGAAAAGATTATTTCTGAGTCTTTGAAAGTTGTCCTGGTTTATCTAGTTTGTCTAGTTTGGCAAATAATTTCTAATACTGACAAGGTGAAACAAAAACCTACTGGTTTTAAGTCTGGAATTTTTCTCCAAAAAAAACCCGTATAATTTTTTTTTTATAAATTATTAAGTCTTACAAGGGCAAAGTCGATTACCATATTGGTCAGGTTTATCAATTTGATTACATTGGGTCCCACTTACAACGAGCAAAGAGATGCAAAAGAAACTGTTCGTCATAATGGTTGCTCACTGTAACTGAACTTTTTAACATTGGACCTCTGGATCCTCAGGCCAATGCTCTCCCAACTGAGCTAGGCAGGAGATCTGTTGGGTAGGAGATTGCTGAAGTGAGTTTTGTTTGTTTCATGCACCACTTCACATGTTGGACTTTGTTCATTATTAGAATCAATAGAGCATGACATGAAGATTCAGGCTGGCAACTGAATGTTGACTTAGCTCAGTTGGTAGAGCATTGGGCTGATGATCCAGAGGTTCTGGTTTCAAACCCCACTGGGGGAAATTTTTGACGACTTTTTTTGCTCCTCGTTATAAGTGGGACCCAACCCCTGGGTTAATGTTTTGTTGCTGGGACCTTTTGTTATCAGTTACGAAAGCTTTGAGGTCAATTTTGACCTTTGGTCTCTTTTGGAAACTCCAATAGTAAGACAGTCATCAGGTACCAAAAAACTTGAGAAAGAGAAGATTGATCTGGTCACCAAACTTAAGAGTATTTGCAGGTGGGCCGATACTGTTATGAAATATTTACACAGATACGTCTTTCAAAAATGCTGTTTGCGAGAGTTGTGTTATTTTACGGCAATTTAGTGTTTTATTAATAAGAAGAACTCCAAAGCGGCTTAAAGACCAATTCATCATAATGTAGCAGATGAAAAGCTCGAATCCGTCAAAAGTTCTTGAAAACATCTGCACACATGTTTAGTTTCAGATGTTAGATAAAGATTGTACTTACTTGTACTTAAGTTGCGCAGTTTACTGACTGATGTCCCTTCTTTGTCGGGGACGAGAGTGTTACTTTCTAGTTTTACTCAAAATTAAGATGTTTTCATCTAATTATGTGAAACCAAGAGTTTTTCACAAACCTGCTGCAAAATAAGAATGCCAACATTGCCAACTTTTTTTTTAATGTCCTTTTTTGTGGGGCCACTGCTACCCCTGTTTTGGACTTCAGGTGACATCTGCCCTGGGTTTCAAAGCCAGGGTGGAACCCTTTTGCATGCTTTCTCACCTGAGTGATCCTCCGATTCACCTCTGGTGTGACACCTGCTGACTGTATAGAGGTCAGCATGGCAACATTGCCAGCTTCATTTTAGCTGTGCAATTGAAAATTATCCAGCCCAATAATGTGTGTAAGCTTGAAATGTAATTCTAATGTATCACTTGATTTCTAATTTCACATTTACTAACATCATATGGTACAAATAAAGAAGAAAACTCCACATATATATATGGCAATACAACGTCAATCATGCCGACACCGCCAAATTTGTGTGTTTGTAAAAAACTCAACTGATGCATGAAATGGAAGTTATTTGAAAGTTGCCTAAAATTACATTCGAGGTTTTCATTTAATCGAGGTTTTCATTTTCAACACAAATCTGGCATTTCTGTATAAAAATAACATTGAGGGTTTTAAAAAGTTTCACCAAAAATAAAGTTGCCTCCAGTGGGAATTGAACTCACAACACCAGCCATCAATGGATCAGAAGGCAGATGCCTATTCCACTCTGCCACTCAGGCATGTGTTGAATAGAAGATTCTTAAATACAACTTTGTTTCATTCTCCACTTCACTTTTTGAACTTTGATTATTTCTAGATTCAATAGATTTTATCAGGATCTGAAAATCTGAGACTGGCAAGGAATGACAGAATGGCTGAGTGGGTAAGACATTAGAATTCTAATCCAATGATGGTTGGTGTTGTAAGTTCAATTCTCACTGTGTGCAACTTTATTTTTAGCTGAAACTTTTCAATACCCCTTGATGTCAATATTGTACAGAAATGTCTGAAATGCCAGATTTATGTTGAAAACGAAAACCTCAAATGTCTCTGGTGTGTGATGGAAAGTACTTGACGGAATTGATTTCCTTGTACAAACCAAATACGCAACGAATCCATAAACTGCTGATCAGGTAGAGACGAATAAAGGGTTAGATGAATACGATTCTCTGAAATTACGTTTTGAACAGATAAAATATTTTTAAAAGTTCTGTTAATCTTTACAATCACCTTATACTTTGTATTAACGCCAATTGAAAGAAATTAATCCAAATGCAAAAAGACGTAAAACGACAGAATCTTATTTAATTCTACAACTCTGTGCGAAACTAATTCACTGCGTCCAGATCATAATAATGAACATATGAGAAGTATATCACAGTGTTCTGTGTGTCAATTACCTCTTAAAAGCCAGTTCTGTTGGTGAGTTTTCATACCCAAGCAGCAGCTTTGCTTCACCACAACCTGCGTTGTGAATAAAGCTGATTGTAATCGACGTAAGTTCGTATTTCTGGTCCTAAAGTGAGGACAGAAGGATTACTGGGAGATTGTACTGAGGAACAGCTACACTAACTGTTGCTCTTTTTAAAGGTAGGTCTTTGTTGCTAGTTTTAATTTTGACCGCAAAAATGATAGGGACATGACAGTAACTGAAGACATGGTGCGTTATCGATGATAGTGTAGACTTAACACTGTGCAGAGATCTCAACCAATCTCATATTGATGAATGGCACCAGATGAAGTCATCGGCCACCTTGTGTCGGACAGGGTAAAATATTATCAAATTTTCACCCAAATTGTGTGTAACAGTTTACGATGATGGCTAATTCATGAGTAAACTTTTTGTGAATATTAAACGTCCAAAAATGTATCTTTGATTCAATTAAACCTGGTACAAATGCAAGCAATTTATCAGCAATACACATATATTGTAGTAACATTTTATTCAAGGACGTTTTTATAGGACTGTGCTTGCAAAATGGGTGTCAATGCAATCGAGTTTTTCTCTTTAACCTTATATATTCTAGCAACATTGTGTTGAAGTATAAGTTCGTGTTTTAGAAATGCAGATTTAAAATATAAAATCTGAAGAATTAATTCCTTCACTATAAAAATATACAAATTTTATACACAATTATTTGAATCTGGTCAGCATAAAATGAATTTAAAATATCAATTTTAACATTTACTTTTAAGTTTTTGTTAATTATTTGACACAAAGTTGGGAGATCTGCCAGAATAAGGTTGAAAACGAAAACCTCTAACGTTACGTAAATGAGTAAAATGTCGCCGTGTTTTTTATGTTTCTGAATAAAGGGCTAACGGTTTGAACAGTGAATAATACGAAAGTGCCGTTCCATGTTCTCACGAATCTTAACAACGATCGTAGGTCTTACCCGATATGAGTAATCCATTATCAGTGGTCGCAGAACCTTTTGCGAACTTTGAGAATATTCATGCTATGGCTTTTATTCTGAACAGGGAACAAACACTTTTATGGCAGGAAAAAGGCAACTGTACACAGCACGCAATCTTACACACAGGTCGGATTCAAATGAAGGTTCTTCCTACATTATCACGTCTTCCTTCTTTGGTTTCCACTGCAGAACACGGCAAAATCTAAAATCATCATTCGGTAGAAAATCAATTTTTCACTTGAATCAAAATTTTGATGTGTTAGTAAAAACTTCTTCCTACATTACCATGTTATTTTCTGATTTAAAGTTTCCTCTGGTAAATAATCAGCATCTATAAATCTCTGATTGTCCACCAAATGGTGATTTAAAAATTTTCATTTTTGCCCATGGAAACCAGAAATTAAAGAATAAAGACATGACAATGTAGGAAGAATTTTGATCTGAATCCAACCGGTGTTCAAGCAGCTGTGACAAATCAGCGGTGTACGAGCGTGTGTGTGTGTGCGGCAATGCAAAATACTGCCAGAAAAGCCATTTCGGTTGGTGTTGGTATTATGGGCTGATTCTTCGAAATTGGTTCCACTGGGTCTTTTGACTAATACGCACTACATTACTCATTATTCAGACAAATCGACCAACTTGTTGAAAAGGGCTGAAAAAAAGATAGGCAATTTCCCTATAGGAATTATGACTGTTCGTTTTTATTTTTTCACATTTCACAAAATGACCACAATATAGCAATAAATTCAGATAAGGTTTTCCAATGTAGGAATCTTAAATTGCCGATTTCATTTTTTTAAAACAATAGCTTTCACTTGCTCGCCAAATCAAAATGCTACTCAGCAAAATATGTCCATGGCGACGTGAGCTCATTTAGTAATGCTAAGAAATATGCTACATCCGGTTGACAATTTTGTATGAGCAAGTGTGCAAAAAAATTGCCCGGAACCTGCCGGCGTTGAATTTGCTCGATAAGTGTGGACATTGTCTTGTCCGGTGACAGTAGCTCCTCATAGATCCAACGCACATCAAAATTATTTACCAAAAGCCAAGTTGGTATGTTTGTTGATGTAGAATGATGTGTAGTGGTGGATCCAGGATTTCCCAGAGTGGTTCGCCGACCCCGGAGGGGCGCCAACCTACCATTTGGCCAATTTTTCCTGAAAACTGCATGAAAATGAAAACATTTTGGACCAGGGGCGCGCGTCCCTGGCGCCCCCTAGATCCGCCAGTGGTGTGCATCATCACGTTTTACATATTGACAACATTGATCTGAAGATAATTTCCCGGTTTTCTCAATTACTCGTTTTAAACGTTGACATAACGCTTTGTTTAGGAACTGGAAATTTTCACTGAAAGGAAGATAGTAATATGGATGATAAAGTCCATGGTATCTTCAATGATACAAGCCAGCCCTGAGGTCCTGTGGGCATTATGTTTGAGTAGCTGTCTCTGTCCATTTCTACATGAAAACAAATATAATCAGGTATTGATACAAAAAGGAAAACCCAGAAGCTGGTAAATGTTTCCACTCGTGCTGTATCTTTGTATCTTGTTCGCATTCCTGCGAATGATATTTGCAACAATTTATGCCATGAAATAGAGTGAGTTTGTGTTTGCTTTTGAGGTAACGTTTGAGTTACGCGAATGTGAGGAATGACAAATCGTCACTTTTACCAAAGATAATAATATTTACAAAATGTCTGAAATGTGACAATTTAGCCTCATTACTATGGACATTTTTGGCACCCAAAATGTCAATAGTGACAATGGTTAAATCATCACTTTGCTGACAAACGAAAACTGACAATTTGTCATTGCTCACATTCACGTAACTCAAAAGCTACCTCAAACGCAAACACAAACTCAACCCAAAAAAAAGCCCACGAAATAGACTTCACGAGTTTGTCAAATTAACGAAGGATGTGGTTGTGTTGTGTTTATTGCAAACTACCAAAGCAGCCGTTCCTGCATAATTTCTTTGGAGCCTATTGACCTTGAATTTGGTTGTAAAGTTCGGACAGTTTTCTTGTCCAGTGGTGGTGACTAGCAATCCACAGATACAACACATTTCAAAACAAGAAAGTTCTCCTGGGTAAACGCAAGAGGCATACTACCCACAACGCACTTTCGTCCTGGTCCTGTGCGGGAAGGGGATGGGGTACCGCTTTCCTGGCTGGGGGGCGGGGGGGTACCCCCTCTCCTATTTAAGGACCCGGGACCAGAGATCGGGGTTCCTCCCCCAGAAAGGATCTGGAGCTAGAGACCGTGGGATACCCTCCGCCGACTGTTAACAGACACACAACTGCAAAAACATTACCTTCCCCATCCTTATAATGCCGGCGGTAATGATACAGAGAAACTTGATTCGCGTAAAATTGAAAAAAGTTTTACATGTAAAGGATTTGAACATTGGCTGAACAAAGATATTTTGGCAGGTCAGTACAAAGGAATAAATGAAGCAGCCAAGGTCTTGGCGGCGCGTTTTTCGAACGGTGTGCGCACTTGATAATATATGCGGGTTGAAGGGGTCCCAGGGTTAAGGGGGTTGGGGGGTGGGGGTTGTCAAAATGTCACTTTGTGAAATTTCACAATTTTTTTCACACCCAAAAAGAAATTA
>JBCAUG010349493.1:0-32102 GCA_038406175.1 Haplosyllis leylae
GCTGTAGAGAAATGGGGTGGGTATAGTGTCCAATACTGAGGTAGATAGGGGATGTTTCGGTTAAACGAAAGGGTTAACCAAACACACGAGGTCAACCTTTGAACTGCACCATGGTATGGTCATCATACCCATACCCGTACCGTATTTGGTGTAACATGAAATGATATCCTACAATAGTATTTATTAAATTGTCGTATTTTCGGTCTTAAATTACAGACTTTTAAACTGGTGTGGCTTTTGGTGTTTTTTTGTATGGCTACCCATGAACAGAGGATGTGAGTTTGTTTGATTACAACAAACTTCCGCTAAAACAGAAAATCTTCAAATATTGACATTATTAAGTGCATAAATGGGTTTCTCTACCATATATGGTATTCCATTTTTGCACATGTATCAAGAGAACTGGCAAAGGCATTTGCCATCACGTTTGATCACAGTTTTGTTATCAACATTGGCAGGAATATTCCAGTCTTCACAATTACTGGATGTATTTCCTGGAAGATAGTACAATATGTCGATAGACATGAACATTTGATGCGATGGGAATAATGTTCATGTGAGAGGTCAACTAACTTCACCATGTAAGGGAATGTGATCAATAATAATAGTTCTTATTTAATTTACGTGAAACCTTATATAAATAGATCTGGGGGAATTTTATTAAAATATTTTAAGTGTTAAACACGCAACCATTCATATCCCCTTGAAGCGTGAGCATACAAATACATCGATTTCTTGATTTGCTCCGCTGACAATGTTCCCTGGATCTTGGGGAAGTTTTTCACCTTCAGTATCATCAATGATATTCATAACCCCGAGACCACCCGACACATTCTCCCTTTGGCTGCAAAGTTATCTTTTAAACAGTAGTGTTGAAATTGGGTGGTATCGCCTTTGTGAATATGTATTTTTCAAACAGTTTTGACACGCTTTTGTGTCAGAAAAATTTACATCGGAGCGGAAGACTAAACGAAAAGGCCACAGACAAAACTTTTGTGTCTGTGAAAAAACCACTTCTTCTACTACACATACTACTTAAGTACATACTGTCATTTTGAAAAATAAGTTGGTATTTTCAAGCTATAATGCTTTAACAGACAGTACTTTTTATGTGCTAAGTGGCAAAATAGGTAAACATCGAAAACAGATCAACTTTGATCCAGAACCATGTTTCGAAATGTTTGCACTTAAATTACGGAATTCGGTATCATTCTTGAAAGTGTTTATTAAGTCTTCAGAGTTCTTTTTGACTTCGACGACAAATATTTAAACGAGAATTAAAAGCAAGACTGGATTCCTTGTTCGGTGTTTGCCGATTATAGTATTGCCATTCTCTCTCGGTGTACTTTCATGATAAGCGGGAAAAATTCAGGCAAATATTGAGAAATTGTTCGGTAAATTTGAAACCAGTGGGAGTTGCTTTTTTCTGTGATGATACCTGTGTTGAGTTTGCATAACAATTGGGATATGTTGCATAAGGAAGGTAAATTAACCCTGCTGATTCTTGGCTGCCTCTGTGAACTTGTCATTGTTCAAGGTAAATGTGATCTATGAATATTATGTACTGTCACGAACGTAATTGGTGAAAATATTTGGCTTCAACCGTGTGACATGTATTTTTTTAAAGTCAGGTTGTGAGCTCGTTTTGTGCATTAAAATCTTATGACTGATTTAGATATAACTTGATCTTTGTTGGTTCTTTTCGGAATTAACCCTATTCAGAAAAATGGTCTTGCAAACATTAGGTTTATTACCGCCCGCGTACGTAGTATGACGGGAGGTTATGTGTTCACAGGTGTCTGTTAAGGGGGGGGGTACGCAGTCCCACAGCCAGAGGGGTACTCAGCCAGAGGGGGGTCCCCCCGGAATAGGACGGTATGCGGGCGGTATGCCTCTTGCGTTCACGCAGGAGGACTTTCTTGTCATTATTATTATTATCTCATTTGATAGTCATAATGAGGATTATCATCATGCACATGACTTGTTATTCTCATATATAATGAGAACAAAACACAATAAATCTAGAAAAACCCTTGGTGGTCCTGTGTGATAACTATTGTTCTTGAAACATTTTTATTTCATCGGGGTGCAGAAGGGTAGATCCGTTGCCTCCCATGAATCTGCCACTGGTATTCTCAAGGTTCCCACTAGCACTGGCAAACCTGGAAATATGAGAGAAGTTTTTCCAGTTTAGGAAAAAGTCAGGGAATTTTAAAATTTTAGCAGAAAATCAGGGAGAAGTCAGGGAAAAATCACAAGAAATTTGATCAGAAAATAATCAAAACTATGTAACAAAGTAGGTACAAAAACAGTTATTTCCAAACATGTTTTAGTTAAACATTTATTCCAAATAGAGAAAAAATTCCAGTCACTACTGAATATTAAGAACAATGGTTTCTGTTTTTGAGTCTTGGAAAAAAAGGCAGGAAGAAAGTCAGAAATACTGGAAAAGTCTGGGAATTTCTTCAGAGGGAAAAAGTGGGAACCCTGTTATTCTATAACCAATACATCGTTTTTGCTACGAATTAACCCCTTCTGAGATCTCAGGGAATAAGCGACGTTATCTCACAAATTCTTTATGTTTTAGCCATTAAATTAGGTGACCGAGAATCTATCTCCAGGGTATATCCCACTGATGTGTTTATGTCTTGTCATCTACTCTTATCTTGCTCATCGGATTGTCGACAATAATAAAACATTTGTTGAAAAAGGCTTTCAGCTCGGATTCACTGCTTCCGTTTTAGGCTTTAAAAATGGAACTTCTCCGGACCGGGGTTCAAAGAGGTCTAACTTCCTGAGTCCAAAACTTGTTAAATCTCAAAGTTCCATATTTTTTTTGGGGGGGGGGGGGCTGGGGTATAGGTGGGTTTCAAACCCTTGTTCCCGAGTCCAAACGTGGTCAAGTCTCAAAGTTCTATTTTGTGTGTGTTTTGGGGAAGGGGGGGGGGTATGTTTTCTAAAATTGGTAAAATCTCAAAGACTTAGATTTTCAGGGGGTGGTGGGGAAGATGAATTTTCTAACTTTTGTTCCCGAGTCCAAAACTGATCAAATTTCAGGGTCCCATATTTTTGGGCAGGGGATGGTCATGTTTTAGCCCACCCAAAGTTGTCTGTTCTAAACACCAAGAGGTCCCCTTTAACCATGTGTTAGCAGGGAATTAAAGAGAGTAGCCGAATATCTGCAATATTTTAGTGAAATATCATTGCATTTTCAGGTGAAGCGCAGGATTTCCCGTGTGCCACCTATCCATGTCAAAACGGAGGGATCTGTAAAACAATCGGCGCTGACTATGAATGTGAATGTCCAACCTTCTACAGAGGAAAAAACTGTGAGCAGGATTTGGGTGAGTACAAGAAATTAAAAAAGTCTTTGTGTGTTGTAAAGCCCTCGCCGAGACTGTATAACAACAGGCTAATATTTCCTTTTGAATAGTGAAGTGGTTTTGTCATATTTATGAAAATGCAAGAAAGTTCATTGGTTTTATGTTCAAATTGGAAGTTGTGGGAATAAATAAATGGGATATTGACGGGTACAATACGTGGCAAAAGGGAAGGTCTAATTTTGTTGGGAGATCTATTTTCACTTCAAACAAAGATTCAAATTTACTTCTGCGGAAAGACCATAAAATCTAGGAAGGATTGATTGTTCACATTCTATGTTATCCGGGGAGTCACAATATGGAATCGTACAGATATGGATCATATCCAAAGACTTTTTTAACCGCAAGGAGAGCAGACCTTTTATGACCGCAAGGCAAGGCTGAACTTAAAAAATTGAATTTCAATTTCAAGTTATTTTAGGACAAAAAGATCCACGATTTTTTTGTCATTTCATTTTCCCTCAAGCTGAGTTATAGTTGGATAGTTATTGAAATACATTCATTCCCTCTTATGTTCATGACATAGGACAACAAAATGTCACAAGTCAAGTAGAAGGCAACACGAAAACTCAATGGCATTTCATATTCAAGCTGACATAACGAGAATTGTACTCGACAGTTATCAATAAGCCGTCATATGAAAGAGCAATCATATCATTCAAACCTTGGTGCTCATCTCATAAAATGTGTCCATATTCGATACATGTTATTGAAGTATGATGCCTAGCTGTAGAACTAAACGACAAATGATGATGCACTGATTAGACCCCAGGCTGTTTTCAAACTCCATACATGGTCACAAGTTGAGCCTCACACTGTTTCATTTTCAAAAGTTTTAGGAAATTGAATAACCTACTGGCTGTAGTGTATTTCAAAGGGCTCGTTATTAAACATGAAAAAATGAGGAAAACAAGGAAAAAAGCAAAATTGGATACCGCACTTACTGACACCGTCGATTTCTAATTTCCTTAAAATGTTCATGTCATGACGATATCTTTGGAATATGATATCATCAGATGAAGAAACCTTTCTACCGACCGCGTTCGTAGTACGAGAAAAGGTGATGTTTTCACCTGTGTCTTGATTCTGTTCACAGGGGGGGTAGTCTACGAGCCACCTAACCTGTGACCCCCCCTCACCCCGGGCCATGAGCCACCTGACCTCCACCCCCAGACCATGAGTCACCTGACCGACGACCCTTCCACCCCTCGGCCAGGTAGGTAGGTAGGAGAGGACGAAGCCATAAGAGCCAATGGAAGGACCAGTCCGGAAAGGGAAGATAATTTTTGTCGAAAAAAAACCCCGAATTATTTACAGTGACTGCTTGTTGAATTCTGTAATCAAGACGGGCTAAATTGTTGATTGCATTCAATAAGGGCAGTAAGGAACAGTTTCAATTTGCATTATTTAGAAACAAAATTACGCCAATTTAGAACAGTGAACAGGCAGCGTGCATGCAATGGAAAAAAAGGTAGTGTAAAATGATTGGACAAAAGTCAGATTGAAGCATAGATTTAGAGATAATCGTGCTTGAAAACACGAGTAATCTCTCTAAATCTATGTATTGATGTCACGTTACGCATTCGGTGTACAGTACCAGTACATTAACTTAACGATACGCGTGAAGCAAAGAGAGCGAAAAAAGCCCTCGTATCAAAAACAAGTCCCTTTCGTATTCCCCCCATCTTTTCTTGAGCCAGACACGTACGTGAGGGCTTGTCGACTTTACCGTTTAAAATTCCCCAAGATTGCTTTCCGACTCGTCAATTTCATTTACACAACTCTAATGCAGAAGTAATAATGTAACGTACTTGTAGCATCTGGTGTTTCACCAACAATACACGCAGAACAGGCCAAGTTGTAAATATTGTTCATGTTCTGCTCCGATTGTGGAATGGTGTTTTTTTTCTTTTCGGGCTTAAGCAAAAGTGATCATCAACTGAAGTGTCCCAACTAGGTGAGCATGAAATGGTTGGAGTCACTGCGCCAAAATTAGAACCTTTTCTTTCTCACTGGTTTTTCTACCTCATGAACCGGTTCACATAAAAAAGTAATAATTTGTGTAATTTATCTACCCCAATTTAGAACTTTTTAAATTATCCCGGGTATGGGATGTTAATTATTGTGTGGTGAAGATTCCCTGTGGAATAATTTTCGTGATGGACGCAAGCTTGTGAAGCCAGAATCAATAGGAATTAATCATACCACCTTTCAGTCTTTGTGTTTGCTGATTGAAAACGAAAAAATAGATCATGTATTTTTGTCAATTTTATTTTAAAGGCAATAGCAATCAATAATAAAATGAATTCTTTTTCAAGATGTGTTCTTCTGAAGAATTAGATTCGGTATTAAAACGTCTTATTTATGTTACTTTCTGTCAGAAAATTACAGATTGATTGCCGGGTTTTAGTCAGGTTTAATGGTAGTGGATTTGTTGCTGCACCGATCTGTTGTTGCATGAACATTGGTCATGGATTATTTCATTGTTTCATATCGGGATAAAGGGATGCAGACTTTGTATGATAATTTTTTGCACGTGCTTTGTTCATTGTGTACAAAACACCTGGCGGCTACCTGTGAAGCCTTCCAACAGCAGCCAGGTAAATCCAGTGACTCACGAATTCTGTCAAGGGAATCCCCAATAAGGCCTCACCTTTTGCGGACGAAGTTTACTATGGATGTGCGTAACTTCCACTGGTTGGAAAATGTTTTCCTACACTATATTTTTGTTTTGGTCTTGCATTTATGGTGTCCAAAAATTGTATGAATTTCAGGATGTTCAGGAGAAAATTGTGATGCTTTCGGTGAGATTAAAATTCTTGAAACAATTGCACTTTACCTCTTTTATAAAATTTGCTCCACACATGAAACACACTTTAGTGTTTTGAATGCAGGAGGAACATTGGTGAAATGATGTGCTGCAAAGTGACTTCAAACATTGCTTCAATATTCTTCTCTTGTAATTTTCGTTCTAACAACCAAAAATCTTATCAAAAGACAATTGTATTCTACACAAGCAAATTGCTTTGACTATTTATTAACCAAAAAATGCGCAAAAGTACTCAAAAATCTCCGCATGCTTTGAACTACTATTTCTCAAATGAATGAACACGGAAAAGGCATGATGCATTAAATCCGTCGAATGAACACATACACTGTTCCATAAGAATACATGAAGAAATGTAATGCACTTGCTTTTGTACTATTCCTAAAATCTGAGCTTGACCTTTGGACATGGACTATTTTTGTGAAGGTAATTTGGATGAGACACTAGTAGATTACAAAATTAATTTGTTATGGTCTTTTTTAAGTTTTGGTGTAATTGGGCAGGTACATGTGTTATGTTTTTTTAATAATCCATAGGTATAAGTATCGTAAGTAAATTTACTAAAAGGTGCCATTTTTAAAAAAAATGCGATAAAAAAATATGCGATAACTACACTTCATCCTTTCAGATAGAGTGTTTTTCTTTAAACGTCGAGTGTGTAGGCGGTGAACTGCTGAAAAAGAAGAAGCGTTTTAGAATTAATTGCTGCTGGATGCTATTTCCTTGTTTTTAAAATACATAATTTTTCCTGCGTCTTTTCAGGTGAACAAGGATGTGAATTGATGCCGTGTGTCAATGGCGCAACGTGCGTACCAAGAGATACTGGAACCAGAAAATACGAATGTGTGTGCGTACCAGGTATGTGTGCTTTTCTTTCTATCAAATCCTCAAGAATTCTGTGTCCTGGTCTGAGTGTGGACCCATCCTCTTGTCCCTGGAGTGTAAATTTTTCTTTCGGACAACTTAAGTTTAATTTTTAGAAAAAATAGCAGAAAAACAGAAACACTTTTCCACCTGCCATCAATTTTGAAGTTTTGTAATGTGGCAAATCTATGGTTGGCAAGTTGATTTTCGTGCGGGAAAGTTACATTAGAGGTTAATCGTCAGAGGTGAATTCTAAGTTATACACTGTGCTTTTTTGAAACAGTTATGGTATCAGCACCTGTGTTTGGCGGTGCACGTGTTTGTCCTTTCGTGTTATATTTTTATGATCTCTTAGCTTGGCACTACATTCCTCATTCCCGTCCCCTTATGACTAAATTGCATTAAATTAACTGTTCACGTTTTATTATTGCAGGCTACACTGGCGTCAACTGTGAGATAAACAGAGATGAGTGTCAGTCGATGCCGTGCAGAAACGGTGGACGATGCACCGATCTCATCAATGCTTTCTCCTGCAACTGTTCTAACACAGGTAAGAGCCTATTCTCACAAAGTATATTTGCGTATGACTTTGCTAAGTCCCTAACAGTTAACTTCCAATTAATTTTTACCATGCCATAAAGCAGAAAATAAGAGGGGGCAGGGACTTCGGAAACGTTTCATTTGAGTCAATCCATTTGGATTTTGCTCTGTGTCATCAAAGGATACAGGGGAGACTACCATAGAATCCATTCATTCTTGATAACAACTCAGCAGGAAGCAGCTGAAACCATTTGGGTAAAAAAATGTCTTTGAAAAATTTGTACGACTAACTCATCATTACTGTGGCGTTAAATATGTACCCATTTATTTAGTAAAACTACTCTATTATTAACAGGCTATGGTGGAGAGTTTTGCCAGAGAAATATAGATGAATGTACTTCAGCACCACCCTGTCAGAATGGTTCAACATGCATGGATACGCCGGGAAGTTACAAATGCCAGTGTCAGCTTGGCTTCTCTGGCCAGAACTGTGAAGATGTAAGTTATATTTGTGTTCAGATTTTATATCACTTTCATTCAGTAACAGAAGGAAGTGAAAAAGAGTAAGTCTTTATTGATAAGTAAAATTTTCATTCACACAAAAATGTGTGGAGTAATCAGTTTTGAAAATGAAAAATTATTTTGGCAGGGAGTGAACGAATGTCTTTCAACGCCCTGTCAGTCTGGAGGCACATGTACTGGAGGTGTTGGATTCTACACATGCGCCTGTGTCGATGTAAGTCTGTCGCAAAAATGTTTATTATCTGCAACTTAATATAATAATAGACTCGAATTCAGAAAACTACTAGTCTCGCCCAATGAAGTTTGACATTGTAAGAAGAAAGTTGTTACTGTAAGATTCACACATCAAATAATTAATGCTAACGGCAAGAGTATGTATGATTAAATCTCAGTATTTTTCAGTTGGAAAAAATTGCACGCAACATTTCAAAGTGATACACAATTTCTAACATTAATGTTCACTTTGTAGGGGTTTACTGGGCCAAATTGTGAAGTGAACATTGATGACTGCGCCTCAGCCACATGTGAAGATCCCCTCACTGTGTGTCAAGACAGTGTAAATTCTTACTCCTGTCTCTGTAAACCCGGATATAGCGGTAAGAATGTTTATTCTCAAAATGGTGTGAATTATGGGAACAGAAAGTTCTTTGACCGTGTTCTTATTTTGAGCAATGAAGCTAATCATTCAAAATTATTTTTTCCATGACCTGGTTGTGGATATAGTAACCTATAATTTTCCTAAATGGGCAGCAATTTTTTCAGAATTTTGCAGCTAGAAAATTCTATACTTGATGTATGGCCCCAATATTTCAGGATCGCTTTGTTAATCATATTTGTTTTTCTACAGGGGAACCATCCAGTTGTGTGGATATTGACGAATGCAGCAGCAGCCCATGTCTGAACGGAGCCAGTTGTGAAAATGGGGAGAACCAGTTTGAGTGTCGCTGTGCTCCGGGATTTGATGGAACCATCTGTGATGTCAACATCAATGAGTGCGAGAGCAATCCATGTCAGAACGGAGCCGAGTACGTAACATAGAGAAAACTCTAATTAAAATTTTCGGTTTTTCAGGTTCATGCCTGAGTCGTTCTAAATCGAGAGAAAGAATTGAAAATGTATTTGTCAGGCCTTACACAGATATCTTCAATTTTCTAAATTGCTTTTGCTAATATTTATGGATCATTTTGTTTTCACTTAATGTGATTCACTTGTCTTGTGTTGTGAGGGTAGAAATCAACATAAAATAAATTTGGAATTGCAGGTGTGAAGATGGCGTTGCTGGGTACGACTGCGCGTGTTTACCAGGCTACGATGGTGTGAATTGTGAAGTGGACGTCAATGAGTGCGGTTCTAATCCGTGTCTGAACGATGCCGAGTGTAATGATGAGGTAAAGAGAAGGATCAATGCCCTGTGAATGTCATTAAACATATCAAACTATTTTTCATTAAATGACAAATGAAGCACCCCGGGTCTGGGGCTCAAATGGTCCCCATGTATTACAAATTCCAAAATCAAAACAATTTTTTCAGTACCCCATTGGACACAACACAAGCTATGTTTTGTAATATTATAGGGTGGCAGGTATGTTGGATTTGCAATATACAGACCAACTCAAGTCCATCGTAGTATGACCACATAGCAGATAAATCCGCTACGGGGACCATAACAATTGCTTTTGCGCCCAGAAATCAGTTAATGTCTCAGTCTACTGAAGTGACATAGCAGTTAACGCAAGGAATGTATATCAGAGTGAACAAGAAATGTCTGTTGTTGACTGATATTTGAGAGCACTTTCAATCACATTCTAGATCAACAGTTACAGTTGTGCGTGTAAAACTGGATGGGAAGGACCGAACTGTGGTACAGAAGTCCTGGAATGTGATTCCAATCCGTGTCAGAATGATGCGGAGTGTGTAGAGAGTATCGGATCCTACAGTTGTCTGTGCCTTTTGGGATACACAGGTTGGTAACTGCCTTATTTCACTATAACGTCTCCGCAATGGTTACGACATTTTGTTCAGCAGTGTGTGCATTTTATGTTTGCTTCTTAAGAATATGCTGAGTACGAGGTAATAGTTGTCAAATTATTTTCATCAATTAAAAAGAAAATTAAATCGCCATATACTGTTATATGGGCTTTTATTTGTGAAATTGGGAGTCCAGGAAAAGAAACATTTGTCTTAAAACTGCAGCAGTAGCTTGGGGTTTTCATGTTTTTAAGAGTTTTTAGCATTATAACCTTACAGGCGTGAATTGTGAAGTCAACATCGATGACTGCGATCCAAACCCATGTAACAACTCTGGAAGCTGTCAGGATCTCATCGATGATTACTATTGTGAGTGTGGCGTTGACTGGATGGGCAAAAACTGTGAACAGGTAAGCCGGTCGTTCAGAGATTTCCCACAATCCTAAATGATTACCATATTGACGTAGTTTACTTTGTTGACCAGAAAGGTTTGCGATTTTGCCCGACGATAACACTTTACTGGTGAAGTGTTGCAAATCTTCAATACTTTGCATTGTAAAATGGATGTGATAGCAAAAAACAAAGACGAATGGACAATATTACTTCATAGAATAAATGCTGTGATATATTTGGTTTTGCAGGTGTATGATGCGTGTTCGTTTACTCCGTGTCAAAACGGAGGAACCTGCAGCACCAGCCCGCCGTCCCGTGACTTCACCTGCACCTGCGTCCCGGGATTCACTGGAGATCTGTGCAACATTAACATCGAAGATTGCGTTGATTCTGCATGTGCAGAGTATCAAGTGTGTGTGGATGGCATCAACGAGTTCAGCTGCGAGTGTCCGATCGGTAAGAGAAATCCACTCCAGTTGGATTTACTTGTTTAAATTCACAAACGCGTTTTAACAACACAAATAAATAATGTATCAACTTCACTATTTTAAAATGACTTGTTGTGTCGCATTCTAATTCATGAAGTGTTACTGATTAATCCAACAGGTTATGAAGGAGACTTTTGCGACCAAGAAATAGACGAATGTCAGTCTAATCCGTGCAAGAACGGAGGTCAGTGCGTGAACGGTATTGGAGACTACACCTGTATTTGTGATACGGGGACGGTTGACTTGTCACCCTACACTGGGGACGCAAGCCGAGTTTACAAGTAAGTGCATGGTAACTTGCGAGGCTAAGGAACAGTGAGTAGTCGCGATTCACTAATTGGATCTTGAGGATTGTGAAAAGAAATTGTACTGAATGTGAATCATGAAATTTGTAGAACGGAAGACCATGAAGTTCAAAAACCATATATTTTACCTTTCGCAATTTCTTTGTTACGCCCGCATCCGATGGGGGAAGGTATTGGTTTCAGTTTGTTTGGCAGTTCACACGGGGGGGGGTACCCCAGCCAGTTCAGGACGCCCCCTACCCAGCGGGGATGGGGGAACCGCCCCCCCCCCGGGATAGGACAGCAGAGCGAGCACTTGCTATGCGGCGGGCGGTGTGCCTCTTGCGTTTACGCATGAGGACTTTCTTGTTACTTAAAAATATCTATTTTTACAGGACAGGATTCCAGGGAGTGAATTGTGAAATTCCCATCGATGAATGTGCCTACAATCCACCCATCTGCCTCAACAACGGAATTTGCCAGAATGATAACAACACGTTTACTTGCTATTGTGGGAGCAGTGCCTCTGGAAACTACTTCACTGGTATGGTACCTAAAATGATGTTCTCAAAGAGACATAATGCGCTACGTTGGGTTTAATATGTATTGGGGATAGAATGATCACTGCTGTGCACACAATTCGTGATAGTTGATTCACAATTTCGTCCAAACTATTGTCCATGTTACTAAAAATAAAAATATGTAACACTATGCATATGGCTGCTTGAACATTACGCCTGTTAAGTATGAAAAACTCATTTGAAATCTTCATCTGTTGACAGGTCCATACTGTGAAAAGGTAAAAGAGTACTGTGACATCGTGGAGGATCCGCCAGCGTGCAAGAACGGTGGGATTTGTACCTCACTGAGGGAACACTACGTCTGTGAATGTATGGCGGGATTCACAGGTAAGTTGATGTCGGAGTTCAGAGTTAATTTATTGACGACGACGGGTGTAAATAAGCCTCGGAATTAAGGTTACATTCGGGATTATAATCTTATAATCTTGACCTTGATGTCAATATGCAGTTTAGTAATGGATCATTCACGTTGCACCCAGTCAATAGGTTCCATACCCGCTTCCTACATTAAGCCTTGCGTCACCAGTTTTGTCACACTGTGAAACGTTGACGCAGATGTTGACGTAAACTTTAAACGCACTGTCTAAACGACCAACGAGTGTCCCCATACAGATAAGCTGACTTTACATGTACAGGTGAACGATGCGAGACAAATATAAACGAGTGTCAGTCGGATCCGTGCCAATTCAACGGAACTTGTAAAGATGGTATAAATGGATATACCTGTGAGTGCATACCCGGCCTCACTGGAACACATTGTGAAGAGAACATTAACGAATGTGCCAGCTCTCCGTGCCATAACGGTGGAAATTGTATGGACAAAATTAATAGGTAATTAATTGTTTCATATTAACTGAATTTAAAAAAAAATACTGTATACATGTTGTAAATTAAATTTTGCCGTGATTGGACGTATATAATTGTGGGCTTTTCTGTACATACACAGTTACGATCAAATTGTAATTACGCAAACTCACGTGGCATACATGCGCACTTCACAAGTACAATGAACTCCTAACGTCAAAAAAGTCATTAAATCTTTACTTGTAACAGTTTTCCAATGAAAGTAGCGCTTATAGATTCACTCTTTATCTCATTGGCCTAGTTCCATTTCAGTTGGCTTTCCAAATATTTAGTTGATTATTCTAATTTTAGTTTAATGATTTCCTTTCCTCAATAGTTGATCACTTCAGTGCCTTTTGATTCAATTAGTTGTTTTAATCAAATTAACTACTGCCAGAGATCTATGATGATTTATGTGTTTACTCTAACATTGGATGTGGTTTTAAAACTTCTGTATATCTGTTAGCAGTACATGTAACAGTACAAGTTGCGCTCAGGCAGGCGGAGGGGTACAGAGTCGGTGGTATGGGTTATAATTTACAGATCTACTGCAGCTAACCGATTAATTAAGGGCTTTTTCACACCAATCGAACGCGAATGTAAAAGCCTTTATAACAAAATACTTAATTTCATTGATTCATTCGACTGTGATTCCCCATTGTTTCGCGTTCGCTTGGTGTTGATGGGCCCTAACGCACGTTGAAGAGAGGCTTTCCTAGGTTAGGCAATGTGCTGATGTAGTCCAATTCACGACTGCCATCTCCCTCCCTTACGCGTGTTTTCAGCAAACGTAGAGATAAATGAACAGTTTAGTTATAGCACTCAAGGAGTAGATGTAAAGTAAAATTTGACATTGTTTTAACGAGCTAGGAAAGTCATCTCTTAAATTCATAACAATGACACTGTGAAAAGACAATTTTAGATTCAGTTTATTGTAAGTAATGTAAATAACACTTTTGTCATTATTGTAATTACTAACTTTTCATTAACATAAAACAAATTTGCAGCGATATACGAAAAGAAAAGAAACGTCCAAAGTGAAAAAGTGAGTTCTATTCAGAAGGAACACCTGAGTTTAATTTGGAGAAGGCATGAATTTATTAATATTGAAAGCTCATTAGATAATTTTTATTTTTTATGAGTTTTCAATATTGTGACCTTTAATTGGAATTGTTTCAGTTTCAACGAAATGGCTTATCGTTTCGATTTTGAAAAAGTACATGCGGTTTGAAAGGGAACTGCATGGAAGAATTTATAGTTAGACAATTACAACAAGTTAGTTAGAAAAGTTTCAGCATGTAGATATTAAAATATTTTTAAAAAAACCATGATGATATAGAACAGAAGTATAGCATGAGGGATGTGTTATTTAAAAGAATAATTAAAAGTGCATGAAAAAGAGTTAAAATTGAATCAAAGTTCGTATGAGCATGGTGGGAGTTGAGGGAAATCAAGTTGTGATTTCAGCTAGATGCATGTAAAACGTTAAACCAAAAGTTACAATGTTGATACACAAAGATTGCATGTTTTTTCATAAAACTTACACATTTTAACTTGTTTGAAATGTTACTATGTTTGGTGCGATACACGATTTGTGCTTTTTACCTGAAAACAAATCAGGAACTGCGAAAGTTTCTTCATACTAATTGAAATATGATTTTTTTTGACAAAAACTATTTTTGGGTAACTAGATGAAAAGAAATGCAGAATAGGCATTTAGTCAAAAGTTTTTTTTTTCAATTACATTTTCCCCGTCAGTGATGTCAAATACAAATTAACACTTTGCTATATTTGTATTTCTGCAGGTTTGAGTGTAACTGCAGTGATACTGGATTTTACGGGACCCTGTGTGAGTTGAACATCAATGACTGTGAACCCAACCCGTGTGCCCATGGGGAGGATTGCTTGGACGGAATAAAGGTAAGTCAAATGTTCAGAGTGTCAGGTTTCTTTGCGTCGACGTCAGCGATATCAAAATTTTCGAACCAGCTTTTTCGAGGTTTAAACATTGAACTTTCATGTTGATTGAAAGAAAACAAAGCAAAGAGAAAAAAAGAAAGAAAGATGTGTAGCTTATTGCGTGTGCGACTTAAGCAGAGAATAGGCTGCAATCATTTTAAAAAAAAATACTGTTTCTCTCGCCATATCCAGAGTCACCAGTGCGACTGTTACCAAGGATACGATGGTATGAATTGTGAGATCGACATTGATGAGTGTGCGTCGTCACCATGTGAAAACGGTGCCACATGCTTACAGCGTTCGGACGCAACGCGAGACGGATTTAACGTACAGGATGCAGCGGGATACGATTGCCAGTGTCCTGCCGGATTTACAGGTATGTGTGAAAATTTTGTTTTACAGTGTGACATAATCCAGAACAATATACAGTATTCCATAAATTCACTTGATTTGCAAAGTGAATGCTGTGTTGTTCAAATGTTTTAAAATAAAATTTAGCTAAATCTGAGCACATAGGGTATCTGTTGTGGATAGTGAAGCAATGATGATGTTTATTACGATTGGCAGGGAATTTTCGACTCCGTTGAGAATAACTTTTTGTTTACCCTAGGAATACTCTGCGAAACCAACATAAACGAGTGTGAGTCGTCGCCTTGTTTCAACGGCACATGCGTGGACAGGATCAATCATTTTGCATGCGACTGTTACCCTGGTTACCGGGGTTACCTTTGTGACGTAGAAATCAACGAGTGTGAGGAACTGCGTCCCTGTCAGTACGGATCCACCTGCTTTGATCAGTAAGTACAATGAAGCTGACGGATTTTAAGCTGGATTTGTTGATTGGATCAGGCTATTCTGTGCATGGACTGCAACCCCATTCTCAAGCGACTCCATTGTGGTCAATGAGAGCTGTGTCGCAAGCGTCATTACAGCGTTGACGCTACATTGGCGCTGACACTTGGTGTAAATGAACCCTAAAGCAGAGATCCTAGATGCAATTTTTTCAGAGAACTCACAGGCACATCTGTATGTTTTTTGTGATTTCATTATTATCTAATATGACAATTTATCGTGAAAAATAAAATATCTGTATTACACTGGTATTACATTGTTAAATACTGGAAAATAGCTCTCAGACAGGATATGATAGTTAAATGTTTGAAAGTGACAAAGTTCCAGCTCGTTTAAGTTAAGAATAATTTGTGACATTTCTGAAACAGAATTGCTGATTACTCCTGTGTCTGTCCACCCACTTTCCTTGACAAGCCTCATGGTGGGAAGAACTGCACTACAGAACTAATCGGCTGTGAAACCAACAACTGCCAAAACGATGCAATATGCATTCCACATCTGGTAAGAGCAATCCTCTTTAAAAATCGTGCAGCAAACTGAATAAAACACATATGGGTTCAAAGTCACTGAATGCCAATTAATTTGATTTTCAGGTAAATGAAGCCGAAGGCATACATAACTACACTTGCGACTGTCAGCCAGGGTGGACTGGATTCTACTGCAACACTCCAACTACAATCTCCTTTACTGGTGCATCTTGGGCTGCAGCCCTACATACAGCAGACAAAAAAGATTTACATGTTCTCTTACAATTCAGGTACACTCACGCCCCATCCATGAAATAATCTATGTAAGACAAGAGTAAAATTTATGTCTATGTACCAGGTGATCCTGTAGAGTTTTGATTTTTTGCTTTCTGACATTTTGCTCTCTTTGACATTTTACACTTTATTTTGCAGGACAACGATTGGACATGGTATTCTGGCTTTGATTCAAGGCGCAGATATAAACAACTGGGTTTTGTTGACACTGGAAGATAACCGTAACATCCGACTGTATTACAACTGGGGAGGCAATAAGAAGGAGTTGGTGACAAGTGTTCCAGGAAATGTACCGTTAAATGATGCAGAATGGCACAAGGTAATGGGGCATGTCAGGAAATTTTTTTCTGGTGAATATCCAATTGAGTGACACTACATTGCAAGTAAAACTGTAATATAATGTGGAAAGAAGTTTTTCAAAAAAGCATCAGTTCGTTGTGCTATTGAATTTTGATAAAGCGTGTTTGTTGCTTTTGTCTCAGGTGGAGTTCAGCATTGTTGGGTTCAATCTGAAACTAACTCTGTTTCATGAAAACATTGGCCTGTGTCCGAACGGTGAATGTGCTACCTCGCTCACAACTGATGCTACCTTCCCGCTAGGTAAACCTCTCAGTTTGTAATGCCCTTTATTACTTACAGGCGAGCACAGTAGGAAACATATCTTCAGTGTAAATGGTACGAAGTACCACGTGAGATGAAATCTCCTTATTTCAGTTACATAACATAGAGTCACGGTAATCATAAAATAATGAAATTTTCTGCAGAAGAATGTTTCATACCTTAAAAATTATCAAAAGTGTGCGGTGTGTTGAATATCTAGCAATTTGTACCTTTTCAGGGACTGCGTATGTTGGCAGTAATTCAATCAATGTGAACCTGGGAGAAGGTTATTACCCAGGATTTATTGGCTGTATGCAAGATGTCTATTTTGACTACGATTTGATGATTCCTGAAAAGACGGTAGCAAATCCGGCTCTGGCAAAGAATATTCAGGTAAATAGGAAATATGAGTAAATACACTTAAATTAAAAATTTCTGAGAGCTAGCGAAGTGAACTATTTCTTGCACAAGACAGTCTTCCAGTAGAAGGCACACCGTCCCCGCTTCCCCGTTCCATCAGACCTGGCCTACCACTGGAGGAGGAGGAGGGTGGACCCTCCAAGCTGGCCAGTCCTTCCTGACTAGTCTTTCCTCGCTGGTCCTTACTGGGGAGGGGCCGGTGGTTGACCCCTCTCCTATTACACCATGGGATAGCTTCCCAGTGCAGCATCATGAGATAGGGACCCCCTTGCCTACTTACCTTTCCGTGGACAGAATGACAGACACGACTAAAAACATCACCTTCCCTCATACTATGTAGGGGCAGTAATGATCACTTTCTCATGAGACAATCAGCATTGATCTCATACTAGTTTTTACCTTCTTTTTCCAGGTTGGTTGTCCGAGATCCGAACAATGCGTAGAAGACACCTGCAATTCTCATGGCACCTGTACTGATGAGTGGTACAAGTTCTCCTGCTCCTGCAACAGGCCTTATTTTGGCACTTCTTGTGAAAATAGTGAGTACATTATCTTCCTTTGAAGATTGTACTTCATTGTTGGACATTCTTACTTATTTACACACAGGCGGAAATGCTCACTTTTTCGTTGAATGTTGAAGAGAGCAAATGTGTCTGGAAAACAAAAGAGTTCCAGCGCTACCTTTTTTTAGTTGAATAACTAATTGCTATATATTCCAGATTTTACTCCTGCAACATTTGGTTTTGAGAATCAGCAGAGCTACATACAGTATACTATTCCCGAGGAGCAGAAAGCTGAACTGCGGGACCATGTAGATATGTCCATGTTCTTTCGAACGCGAAAAGCGGACGGGCTGATCTTTTATCTGGGATCTGATCCTGCAGAAGCTGAGTTAACATACCTGAACGCATATGTTGAGAACGGAGAGCTAATAGTAAGAACGTCTAGGTTTTTATTTTTCAAGAAAATTTAACTCGATGGAAAGATGACCACACAATTTGCGCAAGTTAGTAAAACTATCGTTTGAAAAAACCATGTTACTATTGTCGTTTAAATATAATACACAATCTTTCGCTGTTTTAGATTAAAGTTAAATTGAACGAAAATAGTGAAAGGATGTCTTACCCTACGGGTGGTCGCATGGACGACGGAGTACAACATTATTTGCACATCAGCTTAAACGAAGAAAAACTGACAGTTAGAATTGATGATCGGGCATTTCCGTTCAATGCAATCGACGCCGGTAGGAACTGTAACCTTTAAAATATCTTGTTATTTCAAATCAGTTGAAGAGTGGTAAACAGTCTCTGACAAGTAAAAAGAAATAAAAGCTCCAATCGACCGTTTTAATATTTTTTCAGCCTATGACTTGAACGCACAACTGCTATTATTGGGAAGTATCCCACCACCGCCTCCAGTTAATCCGCCCAGTAATCCAACCCAGGAAGACCCCACAGAGGCAAACACCGGACAAGAGGGTCCGACTGGGGAGAATCCAACTGAAGGAAGTCCCACAGATGGAGAACCCACCGAGGGAAATCCTCAAGTAACCGGGGAATCCTCACAGACTGAGCTGCCTGAGAGTGAAGAAGGAGGCAGCAGAAGGAAACGAGCTGTGCAAGATCTTGCAAACACTTTGTCCAATCCTGAGGACTTCAAGGGGACTATTCAGGTAACTGTCAGGTAGCAGAGTAAGCAAAGAATTCTGTTGAGTCTTTCTTCAGCGGTGCCAAGTAAGTTGTGGATTAAGAATTTCAGTACTGTTCTTGCCGAACGTTTGTCATCTTTTTCTTAAACGCTGTATCAGTGTGTAAGGATGTTATACTTAATTTATAAGTTGACAGTCTAAAAAAATCTTTAATATCAATCAAGATAAACAAGTCCAATAGTAATAATAAATTCATTTACACTACCATCATGTTTCCCCTGTGTAGGACGTAAGACTTAACGGGCAGTTAGTGCCATTCTTTCCTGTGAACGACACATCACACGGGCTAAAGACCCTTGAGCTTCCAGCACAGTCAGCCAACTTAGAACCCGGTGAAGTATCGGACAACGTGTGCGTCGCAACAACTCCGTGCCTCAACGCGGGAACGTGCTCCAACGTCTTTTTTAACGACTTTGAGTAAGTTGTTGCCTGTTTAAGTACTGCCCCGTCCGCACTTTCTTGCGAGTTCTTTTCCAAAAACTTTCTGTTAGGATTTCTGTAAGAATATTGACAATTATTGGCATTTTAATGCAGATTTTTTTAATCTTTTGTTTAGGACTTCGTAATTAATTTCACAATTCAAAACAAAAGAAAAAGACGAAAAATATAACAAACTTTTCGACATTTTTGTTCATGGGTTTTACTCTTTCATTTGATGAGTACATTTTTCGTAACAGGTGTCAATGTCCAGACCAATTCACCGGTAAAACATGTGGATCCACGAACTTCTGCTTCACTGGTTCTTGTCCTACTGGATCGACGTGTAACAATCTCGTCGATGGATACGAGTGTAAGTTTGTGTCTCATCTACGTCACAGGACAGTCACTGTTTCCTTGATTATCTTTTCTTGTTTTTCTTTTGATCCTGCTTCTCGTAGTGTCAAACGTCATATGGCAAAGGACATACAGGCCACTGCCGTAATGGTCTAATGTATCGGGTGCTGTAGTGTTTTTTTCTACTTTAACAAATGAGTACACTTTAAATGTTGTCTGTTGTTTCAGGTGTATCACCAGCAACATTCAATGGAAGATCAAGCTATGTGCAGTATTCGAATACGGTCATAGATACTGCGCGATCCTTCGAGATAAAGCTGAGATTGAGAACCAGGGCGACTAGTGGCATCGTATTCCACATGGCAGGATCAGGCTCACCGTTTGCTAACTACATGACTTTAGAGCTACTAAAGACTGGTGCATTGCAACTCAAGTATGTTATTTGTGTCTCTAATTTATCCACAGTTAGAGGATATGTATTTTGATGCCCATATTTCTTATTGTTTTGTTTAATTTCGATTCAAATTGTAAATCCATTGGTTTTACAGGTTTAATATGGGCTCAGCAGGGATTGTCACTACAGAATCAATCAATGACGGCGAGTGGCATGACATCACCATCTCTACAGACCCTAATACCGTAGTAATGATGCAGGATAACCGCAGAAATTTTCAGGCAACGAGACCCCAGGACTCAAACATAATAGACATACTGCGGGATAGTTCCAACGTCTACGTGGGCGGAGTGCGTTCAAATTACTTCTCAGCCTCGTCAAGTTTGTTCACTGGCGGGATGTCGTTTTACAAAGGCTGTTTGGATGATGTCAGGGTTGGCGGTGTGTTGTTGCCCTTCTTCGACGAATCGCAACAAGGTCGCACCGGTGCCGGAGAACAGTTCAATGCTAGAACTGTTGATGTCACCACAGGTTGCCAGGGTGATGACGTTTGTAGTTCAAATGACTGTCTGAACGGGGCTATTTGTTTGGATGAATGGAATCAGTATTCCTGCCAATGTCTGACAGGTAAGATCTGTGGAAAACGTTTAGAATAATCAATTAGATTCTGCTTAGACACAAAGTAAATTATACCAAGAGAGAAATATCATAAGTGTAAAAAAAATATGGCCTCATTGCCTCTGTGCTTTAGTTTGTCCATTGTCAACCACCATTTTCTAACATAAAAATAAAAGACTCCCTTTCCAGGCTACATTTTCCAAAACAGCAACAAGGCAATTGGTTTGCATTTAGCATAATCTCCGTGTACTTGATGGGTTAAAATGCTGAAAAGTGAGAACTTTGTTTTGCAGGATTTGAGGGAGATAAGTGCCAGGTGAACATTGATGATTGTCCTGGACACCAGTGTCAGCACGGAGCTACATGCGTAGACGGCATCCACATGTATTCCTGTGAGTGTATTCCTGGCTACATTGGACTGAGGTGAGTTACTTCTTATTTGTATGTTTCTTGTGACCAAATACAATGGACGTATTCTGATGTTTTCCTTTGAACATTGGTAAGGATTGGGAACTGTGGACATCAGTTTTCTCATCAAATGTATGTTAAAGCATGGAAATGTTCAAGACAAAGATGTATGTGAGAGTACAATTCTAAAACAAGTTGACTCTGCAAAGCAGCAATAAGCCTTGGTAATTTCTTGCGTAATGATGTTGTCAGTTTGACCCAAGATAAACAAACGTAGTCCCCTCTATATTCTTTGGTTTGACAGTGTGAGGGCATTGTGCTCAGAGCTTATGAATAATAATATGCGATAGTTTAGCATAGTGACAGGAGATACTGATGAAGTGAAGGTCAGTCCAGTGATGCATCAAAATCAAAACTTGGGGCTAGATGTGGCATTCGTTTATACAATAAAAATGTTTTCCTTTGTACGCGTAAAACTTGATTACGGCAGGTTAGCAAGAAAATTCAGGCCTTGTAGCGTAGTTCTACATTTTGCTATGACACAAACATCATAATAACAGGACGAGAAAAAATTTGTTCAGTCAGTGTAACATATAATGCACACAATACAAAAACAATTGTCGCTCCTCGTTTGTAAGTTGGCAGATTTGACACAGGCCCTTCCAACTTGTTTCAATCATGCAATGCCAACTGTGGACTTAAGTGCAAATTTGCTTCAATTAAAACTGTGATTAGTTGAAAATCCTTGGAAATATTATACATCACTTGGTATTTTTAAACTGTTCGACATGAATAAGGGTTTCCACGAGAACTTCACTTGGAATTGCTGGAATATCATATATTTAGCTTTTACCACATTTAAGTTTGAAGATGTGCCAGTCAGAATTATTGAAATGAGACAAATTGCTTAGTCAATTTTACTAATTGGCACAAATGATGGCGTGTATAATCTAGAACCAACATAGGAAAGTGCATGTTGCCCATTTTGAGAGAAAAATAATCGCAAGATCAGGCCAGACTGCAGGTGTTGAGATTCCCCCCCCCCCCCAACTGAGAAAGGGGTCGGTTTGGTTGGATGCCAGTTTTCCCCAGTTATCTTGTCAGGGGTTTCCTATTTGGAAACTTGTATCTGTACTTGACGTGGCATGCTTTGTTCCTTTGGAATGTTTAAAATTCGTAGAAGTTTCATGGAAATTCCCAACCATGGAATAAATAAGTTTCAAGCCGAGTACGAAAGTGGAATGATTGAAGGAAGATTAAAAACTTTAAAAGCTTTGTGAGTCATATTTACATGACCTGAAAGTGACTGTCTACTGAGTATGTCTATATTTTCTCTGTTACAAAGTGTATTTGATAGCTCTTTGTCCTGTATGCTTGAATGAAATCCCGCCAGCCATACCGTGTTGACAAGCCGTTACGAGATAGACCCTAAAATATTTAACATGCACCGGCCAATGTATATTTGCTCTGTTTTTGGAAGTCTATACCTCAGTTTGCACATGCATCAAAAGATGTCTTTCAGCCACTGCTTCCGCTAAAAGCTATCCCATGTGTTTTTGAAATGTTGCCTTAAGTGAAACATTTGACCATGTGGCTCTTTTGACAGTTAATGCGTGTCCAAAAAAAAGCTGAGAATAATTTGTTTCACGCAAAAGACTGTTAAACTTTTCACGTAGGAATAATGATTCACCTGGACGCTGGATAAATTTGTTTTTCTTTCTGAATTGTTTTGCATTATAATGCAATTGATTTTCAGTACAATTACAACTTAAAATATTTGTAAAGATTTTTTTTTGAATGTGTGACAACTTGGATGGTTTCTACTCCGAGGAAATATGGCTGTTGGTGTGGTAATTAAACGAACACATGCAATGTAAATTTTTGAAAAGGGTAAACATAATGGTAGACAAAAAATATTGGCAGGTGATTTGTTGACTAAATTTCCTTTTTTGGAAAGTGAGCCAAAAAAGTTATCTCCTTACCGTAACGTTAAATTACAGATTGCCCCCATTGGTAATGAAATGGAGAGAAAAAAATGTTTGAAGCATACAGGTGTTACAGGTTACCAGAACACATTGAAAAACTGATCTTGTAACAATCTGTATTTGGTTTATTTTAACCACATTGGTTGGCCAAACTATGTGCTTCATTTTGTGGTACTTGCCTCCTGGGTATGCACGAGTTTGCGTCGGGTTTGCATAAATCAGCCACTGGCTATCTGCATACGTTCGCTCGTGGATTGGGCATTATTACAAACACTTCTTGCACAATGGAAAATTTATGACGTACCTGAAATAGCAAGCGAAAATGGAAGTTAGTGTTATATTGCTAAAGGGTTGTACCAGATACTAAAATATTTCAGTTGATTTGAACCGCGAAGAAGTACATTGAAAATACAGACCAAGTCGGCCAATGGTTAGATGCCAATTTGGGATGTAGTAGACGTATTGTAAATTACAGCCATACCCAAAAGTTAAATGTAACACTTTTAAATTAGACAGTGGCTAGAGTAGAACTTTCCATTCATTATTTTTTATTTGAAGACCATTGGTCAATGAAGTGCTTTGAGACTACCTGTTTTGATACTACCCGAAATAGTTCAAAGTTCATGGAATGTTATTGGTCAAGCAAACTTAACCTATTAGGTTATTTTCTTTGACAGCTGATCTCATTTTACCATATTTCGTACGTGGTACAATTCTATCATTTTTGGCACAACAGCAAAATGTAAGATAACATGTAAGACTTGGTAGGTTTACCAAATACCTTGACAGAACGAAAGAAAAATGTCACATGAGTGTATTACTATTCACTTTGTATGCAATGCGTATGTAGGTGACTGCATAATTACACACTTGAAATTGAGAGTTTCGATGAGAAATCAAATAAATCAAACTTTACGCAGGTATGAAAGGCTTGGGCAGTTTTAAAGCTCTCTTTTACAGTGATGGATATTTGAGTTGAGCAGGACGCAGGTTATGTAGGTGGAAGAATTATCGTAAGAAATCAAAAGCAGATCAAAGCTTAAAATCAACCTTGTTTGGCACGAAATGTCATTGGATTTTAAACATTTATTGCAGCCACACTTTTCTTGGAAAAAGCAGATCGCAACATGATTCCATAAGATCGAGATTAAAATTCAGCCACAACCAAGATTAATTCAATTTTCGCGAAATATTTTGTATGAGTCATCGCTGATTAAATAATGTACAAATACGGACGTAGTTATTGTGAAGTCCGTATCTTACTAAATTACATACATGTACAGCACAACATTAGTTGATGCATGTGTGTAACCTGTGTAATTCTAAAGACGGAAACCTGTGCAGTCAAACCAGGGGAATCACCGTAGCATGGAGGACTGAATCAATATTAAAGAGTTGCGTTTCTCTTCAACAATGTCACTGAAACAGTACATACAAGTTGCATACTGGTGAAGTTAAATATACACAACGACATGTACTGTAACAGCAGCAGGGAGGACAGTGAAGACAGATTGATTGAACACAACTGATTTATCAATAAACCACAACTATACGGCTAGTTCTTTGCATAGACCACTGCGACAAGCTATGTACATGTATGAGGTGGTTTCATTCACAACAAAGACTTATCGGTTCATGTAATGCGATCAGAGGCCATTGAATCACGTAGCCGCTGGATTTTTTGTTCAACCTACATTTGATTGAATGAAATGGAATTCATGTTCGTGAATTAATGTGCAATTTTTATGACAAGGAGATTACTTATTGTTTGACCAGCAGAAGCAGATTGATTGTTTCTTGGAAATATATGACACAATAAAAAGTCACTTTGGTGGTGGATCCATGGATAATGCAATATAGAGTTATTAATAGGAACAATAAGTAGCACAGATGACATCACTTACTTACCTGACATATTTGGAATACCTACATACGATATATCAAAGAACACAACTCCTTAGTCTTTACTTGAAGCTTTCAAAGTAAAGAAATAATGTTCGTGTAACAATTAATATTTCACATTATGCCTGCGATTCTGATAAACGGGATTGAAACATTTTGATTCTTTGGATCATGTTGAAACATTCATTGCTTTGTGCGGAATTGTCAGTGTATTTATAAGCTTCTATCTATATAAAAGGAAAGTCCAAATATTTACAAGTCAGATAATATTGTGTGGTCCTCGCACTTAAATGGGTCAATAGCTGCTTTAAAGGAGAAACTCTTAAAACGTGAAAGATGAAGCCAGATAGACGGAGAAACAGTCAAAAAAGTTTTTACTCTGTGGATATCTTCAGATGGATTCCCAGTTCTATTGGTTGGACATCATTGTTTGTACTTTTAATTGTTATAAGGTAAGAAAATTTGTTTGTGTGGAAATATTATTTCGTTGGAAAGGTCAAGTTTAAATCACTGATCATTGATTTCTTAGTCATTCCTCGCTTTTCTTACGTGTTCGTTCACCCAAATGTCAAGCGACCTGAAAAAAAATCCGTCTGCAGTTTTTACCTTCTGTTCATTGTTTACATTTCTTCAATCCTGGAGTCAGACTTGTCTCCACTTTTAAAGTCTAACATGGGATGTCACTAAAATGGGTCTGTCTGATGCCAAAGTCATTAAAATTTGTTTCCAAAAACTTGGACGAATGCTGCTCATGCTAGTCACACCATTTTCTCACTGAAGCTGCATATTATTTTTAACATTGTGTATTATTGAAATAACGGAAACAGGTGCGACGTGTGTAATGAAACGTCAAACAACTGTTTTAATATGTCTTGTTTATCTGAACATGAATGTCAAATGAAATATCCATCAACGTACATGTTTGTGATGGAAAATTGTCTGGAAAAATGGCTGAACGTATCAAAATTCCAAAAATTATTGTCTTTGGCTTTAGCTTGATTGGAATTAACAAGTACCTCCTGTCTTTGTTATGTAAAAGAGAAAAGTCCAAAAAAAAAGTGAACAGTTTCCTTTGTTTGTCGGAATGTAGGACTGAAAGATGTTGCGCGCGAAAAATCATATGTTACGCACAGAAACGCACCATACGTTTATACCTCTTTCACACAATGCGACTTCAACACTATCAACTTTTGTACATAATTAATGCCTTTTATGGTAATAAAGATGAGTGTTGAGATGGATGTTTGCAGCATTGAATAACTGAGGTAACAACTAAATGCGCACGAACGGATGAATCTCAATTTTGCATAACATTGTTGACCAACAGCAGCATCAGCAGACAACAGTAACGAGGTGTCCGAGGATGTGGGGCTCAAAATGGTCCCCGTCCATTACAAATCCCAAAATCAAAACAACCTCCAGTACCCTTCTAACATAGTTGATAGGGTGGTGGCAGCAGTGGCGGATCCAGGATTTCCCAGATGGGGGGGGGCAGGGGCGCCAACCTCCAAGGTTGGGGCACCAACCCATCATTTGGCCAAATGTTTACCGAAAACTGCATGAAAATGACAGAAAGATCCGCCAATGGGCAGACAAGTTGGATTTGCAATACAGACCAACCCAAGTGAATCGTAGTATGGCCCCCTAGCGGATAAATCCGCTGCAGGGACCATAAGGACAATGTTCAGCAGCTACATGTACTATGTTCTATTGTTCTCTTGTAGATGTGAGACTGAAGCAAATGAATGTGATTCCTCACCATGTGAAAACAACTCTACCTGCATAGATCTCCTAAACGGGTTTGAATGTAACTGTACAGCAAACTTCACGGGTGTTCAGTGTGAAATAGAGGTAAGACCTTTTTCTCTACCTACACATACTTTGTAGGAAATTAACAGCAGTGGGTAAAACCCGTGAATGTGTGGGTACTGGTTGTCAGAAAATTAACAGCAGTGGGCAACAAACGTGGGTGTGTGGGTGCGGGTTGTCAGAAAACTAGCAGTAGCGGGTAACACCTGTCGGTGTGGGTTGTTAGAAAACTAACAGTACGGGTAACACCTGTGGGTGTGAGTTGTCTGAAAGAAAAACTGCAGTATCAAGAACAAGTTGGATGTAGCCAGAAAATATGTCATCCACTTAATTCTCCGTTGCTGACGGAATAAAATAACCTTGGGTTACGAAATGAGGAAGACTTGATATGGAGTACACTCACACCAGCACATGTACATAAAACACGAAGATTATGCCTGTTTACAAATACTTGAAGTTCATCCCCTCAGGTCCCCTCTTGATTTTGATCAATTCAACATTTAATTTACCAGAAAAAATGGAATGTCTTCGGTCAGATACTTTGTTGTTGCCACCCTTGTTTATTTCGTCACGATCATGCATAATTGTGAAAAATTATAATGATTATAATTATTTCAGACTTATTTTTTTTTAAAACAGACCGGTGAAAAATTATAATGATTATAATTATTTCAGAATTTTTTTTTAAAACAGACCAGGCATTACGTTATTGATCAGTAGGTCAATCAAATCAAGAGGTTATCTATCAAGTGTTATCAGTAAATGAAGCACAAGAGATAACTTCACCATTTATGGGACTGTGTCAAATTCAAGGTGGTTCCTGTTGGGAGTCATGAATCGACACTTGATGATTTGTTGACAATGAACTTACCAAGGTATACAAGATCAAAAGGCTAAATTATAGTTGATAGTGATGACATTTTTAGAAAAAATAGTCACGTATGTGCAGACTTTGAAGTGGCATAGTTTAGTTACAAAACAAGTCTTTCTTATGCGCAACAAAGAACTACAGGACCGATATCCATCCTGTGTTATTCGTTTGGCCTTCTTGAGGCTTCAGTACCGTTTTCACAAATTCAAAATTAACGTTGTTCAGATATACCGTTTGTACTTTATTGGGATGTAAAACCTTCGATAATTACATTGAAATTTTCATTTATCAATAAAATGACATTGAATGATTTAAAATTAATGAGGTAAATCTCACAGCATTATTTGTTTTGTGAATCCATGACATGCCATTGGTTAATCCAGCTGTTGCCATGGCGGAGACCATGGTATCATTCATTAAATATCTTCTATTCCACCTGTTGCAGCTCGTACTCATCTGCTGCATAGCTTTTTCGTAGTACATTATTCCCCTAATCATATTTAGAACTGAGTACAATTCCAAATGCGTGAACCCTGTACAACATGTAGGTATTATGTTTCCATTTACACCACACTAGTCAAGCAGTTGTGAAGGAGAGCTTTTACTAGGTGTGAGGTTTGCGACTGAAGAAGACTTGAGTGTAAAATTTGCTTCTGCTACACAATAGCACTTTAATTGAAATAATATTGAAGATGGAAAGAAGGAGGCATATGATTCCAGGTTTGGCAAATTCATCTGGAAGAGACAATATGTGGTACTTTGAACCAGTGAGTAAAGAAACAACTATTTGTAATGGTTTAGTAGATCAGATTAGTAAGCCAACCCCTTCTTTTGTTTTCACTGTCGTTCCGCAGGCACCTTTGTATGATGGTACAATTGGAATTATGAAGAATGGAACAATGTTTTTGCTCTGGCTTTCTGCGAAGAAGCCTTAATAACATTTTGCGATATGTTTATTGAATTTTCTGAAAATAAGTAACAACTGAGCTTAGGAATCAGGACTGGTTTGAACGGACGTCTGCACGGACGTTTTCTCTGCATTAAGCGTTTAATCGATTTCATTCAGCTTTTATAAGAAATAGTACGAGTCATCGGTACGACCTACATATAGTTTAAATTTTATTTGACTTTGCAAAATTGTTTTGGCAAGGAATGCCTACAGCTGAATTAAATTTTTGCGTCTTCCCCAAGGCGTAATGCAGTAACTACTAAATGAAATATAATTGTGACCAGGCCTGCGCCACGAGCTTTCCGTGGCCTGTCGTCACTGTTTTTAGTCAACTTGAAACAACTATGTTAAAGGTGAAAATCATATCATTATATCGATGAAATTTATCATTGTTAGCTGTCCAATATGCCTCACTAAACTGGTAATATATTGGTATCGTGAGGGTCAAAGGGATGTAAACTATGCCTTTTATTGCTAGTGTTTTGGCTTACTTTTTATTACTATATTTAATAGTGATTCTGATAAATGGAGAGTTATGTTGTTTCGTGTTGTTGAAGGTGTGAGGAGAGAACTATTACGTGGACATAACTTTAACACTTTTATTAGGTTTCAATGAATATCGGTTGCATGTTTCACCGCATATACTTCGTGATTGTTTTGCGGAAATTTCAACGAAAAAAAAGTTTTGATTCCATCGTCGCTGCGCTTTAGCTCCGAGGCTGGTAGCCACTGTCATTTCTGTGTTGCTCACAGTTGGACCTGAACGTTTATTGTATCTACACAGTTGCGCAATTTTATATTTTTGGCGTTGTATTACCAGCTGAATAGGGATTTTAGTACGGATGTGTAGACTTCACGGATGTACCAGAAAGTGAAGAGGGGATTTGTTTGACTGTAATATATTAATCAAAAGTACAGACACGGAGTCGTAAATAATGTTCGCGTCACGATTTGTACCTGTGGAGTTCGAGGAGCTGGAAAATGAGATAGATGAGGAGTACATGCTGGTAGGGCAATCTGTGACATATTGCTGAAATCAGTGTCAGAGATACAATAGAAGTGAAACTAATACGGTGAAATCTCTCTAGGATTAATTGAAATTTTTGGTCCGAAAGAATGAATATATTAAGATGAAGATATTATGGCCTCGCGAGGGAAGAAATAGAAAAAAAAGACCATTTTGAAACTGTTTATATTTCCAGTGTGTCAAATTTTGTAGATCAGCAGTAAACACCAACTTTTGGTCTGGAAAATGGTTTGAGGATCAGTCATTGTCACGAATCTCTTTATCCTTTTTTCTTTAAGAAAATCATGACTCCGTATAAATCTTCAAAGGCACCTAAGATATCCATAACTGAAATCCTAATAATAATTGTTGTATGTTTTCTTTGCAGATTACTGAGAACTGTGATGCCGATCCATGTTACAACAATGCCACCTGTGAGTCATTCAATACAACACAACCTGGAGTGGTAAGTAGCACAACCATTAAAAACTTATCCTGCTGCCAGTAAGATGTCATTATCACCAATACCAGTGCGAAATGGATGTAAGATCCGTTTCTTCCCAACGCCAATATCTTTGATATCGGTGTTGGCATCAATTGGTGCAAACCAGTCTTTCCTATGGAAGTTACCATTCTACTGTAATGTTACCATACTGTGGGCAAGAAAATATTGTCTTCTGAATTTTTTTTGTGCCAGTCCAAGATCAGAACAAGCCCAGTCTGATGTGTTATGTTTCAAACCATTTCTCAGAAGCGTTGTGATTATTACATCATTTGATACCTTAATTTTCCTCTCATTGCCTTCAAATATAATAACTGGAGAATGATTGCCCTTAATTGACGGAAAAGGCCATGTGTTGAGCAACTATTTTTATGCTTTGACTCCAGTTGTGTCTCTGTGCCACAAGATGTGCACTGTATTTCTTGTATGCAGAAAATATTTATAGTTGTCGCAACAGATTGTGAGGATACGAAGATAGGGCCAAGATGTTCACTTGAACACACCCAAAACTGTACATTCGAGGTCTACAGTTCTTCACCATCAGAAGAAACTCATGTTTTTAATTTGGAATTGAGTGAATTAGTATATTACTTAAGTGGAGATAAAACGCGGGGAAAATGTTCTGCTTGGAGAAATTAACCAAGACTAAAACACAAATAAAGTATGATGACATAGACGAGTGGTTTAAGGTTCGTTCGAGGCTTAATCTACTCACCAGACTGAGCGGATTGTGCACACCCGCATCCTGGCATCGAATTGCCTTGTTCTTACGAAGCGTTTGTGTTAAATTTTCGTTAGCACAGACATGGACGCAATGAATGGCATGGAATATATTTTCTTCGTTTAGGTTCAGAGCATACTTGACCCAAACGTTACAGACGCAACTTGGATGCAGACGCCACCGAATTTACTTAAAGAGTAAATTACCCAAGACGCACTTTCGAGACGCAAATTTTACGTGTGTTCGTTCTTTATTCCACAGGTGTCGTTCAATTGCACGTGTTTGCCAGGATATACAGGGCGTCTGTGTGAGAATGAGATAGATTATTGTGAAACTGCGGATTGTAAGAACGGGGCCACCTGCGTATCCAGTGTGGAGTTACTGGACTTTAACTGTGAATGTGTGAACGGTTATGATGGTAAGTCGGTCACCTTTCTGGAGTCTTCCAACTATTGTTTTAAATTGTTTAGTTCAACCTAGGTGAATTTTCCATTTGCCACTTTCAAGACATGTCTCGGATCGTTAATGAAAAATTCCTTGAAGGGTACTAACATTTATCAATGTATGCTGCAGGTCGAGAGTGCGAAAACAACATCCAAGAATGTGATTCTTCACCCTGTCAAAACGGAGGAACATGCCAGGATGGGATCGCGGAATTTTCATGTAAATGCCCAGATGGTAAGTGTGCGCATTTTCTTCTCCTCAAACAGTTGCCTGGGCCTGCTCATGTGGAAAGGAATACACTTGGGATGTACTGCAGCGAAAGGAATTTTCAAGCTTTGGAGATTTTGCCTGATGTGAAAAAACATCTTTTCCATTGAATTAGTTCTAGAATCTAAGTGTAGTGGATTGTTTTAGTAAATTCCATTATTACCTTCGTTTTGTAGTCGGACTTCGGTGTTAAAATAAGTTGATTAGGCACACATGGCCACAGGCAAAATGGGGTAATTATGGTGTCCAACTGTCAATATGTCGCAACAAGAAAGTCCTCCTGCGTGAACGCAAGAGGCATACCGCCCGCTGCGTAGCCGACCTATCCCCGGAGAATCATGTCCCCAAAAAAAAAAATTTCAAAAAATAATTTTAAAAAAAATTTTAAAAAATAGCCCTGTGACGGGCTGAGGTGGTTTAAGTTTAAGTTAAATGTGTCAAAATGTCAAAAGATGTCAAGTT
>JBCAUG010349494.1:0-16919 GCA_038406175.1 Haplosyllis leylae
AAAATTCCCTGTGTTTTCCCTGTCTGGAAAAAGTAAGAGTCAAATTCCCTGTTTTCCCTGTTCCGTGGCCACCCTGTGGGAGTTTTAAATAATGCTGTACATTTTGTGAGAATGGTCAGTCAACACTGTGTAATTACATGCGGATGTAAAAACTGTAAATGGAAAATAAAACGATATAATATATGCTTTAAGTAGTTGTACTCAGAAATTTGATGCCAGAAATGCAAATTTGCACCAAATAAAGTTCTCGTCTGTTACAATCCAAATAGTAAAGTCGAAACTGATATCTATCGCAAAATTTTCGTAATGCCATTTGTTATAATTTTGGGCGACAATCCAGTTTTCCACTATCCAAATCCCCGCACGATGACAACAGCACACTTCTCTTTTTTTTTGCAAGTTTCAAAATGTGCACCTTACTTTAAAATAACATGCTGCGAATTTGAAAAAAATTCGTTACTGGTTTTATTATTACTATTTTACGTACAAGAAAGAAAGTGCCAATCAAAACACCTACAGACCTATATTATATAGTTCAATTTATTGGTAATAAAGATAAAATGGCGAGTTCACAATAAAGATCTTAACAATGAATAGAACCTATAATGTACAACATGATCGCTTTGCTGGAGTTTATTTTTATCCGCAATAGAAAATGCGGCATTTCATAATGTACAAGTTTTGTCATGAACACAACTAAGTTAAACGTAAAATTCAACATGCATAATGTTATGCTGCAATAAGATCTTTCATGACCCAATCCATAGACAGAATGCATACCAAATACATAAAAGCTACATTTTCTACTAATATACAAATACTTTATTTACAAATGCCTGTTACCATATTTACATTTATGTGCTGTTTACAACATTTAGCATTGTCACCATTAAGCTACCATATTTTTGTATTTCACAATTATCATTCTTTGTTTTTAAAGTTATATTATAAAATGAACCTCGTACAAAAAGATTATCTCTTAAAATTATGACATGTACAATTTTTTGTGTAGTCACTGCTAAAGCTGAGCAGACGCGACATTAAATTAGGAGTGTAGCGATAAAATCTAGCACCTAAAGACTTCCAGTTATTTGCACTGGAAACAAAAAAGCTACATGAACTATAAGTAGAAGGCTGTTTACTGTGACTTAGCAAACACTTCAAGCATAATTTACCGGACGTTGCCAGTGCGGATCCCCGGTATTCCCCAATGTTCGCAGCAAAATTGTTCTATAATGGAATCAAACTATTCTGTTCATCAATATTGTGTGCTATTGATTACCCAGTGTGGCAGACCTGTGTAAAAACTTTCAAAGCACTCTGAAGATACGCTTTGTCTAGAAATCCGTTTGTAGCACCAGAATGGAATGATTGTTTATGTGTTACATGTGATATGTGTCCAGCTTCCCAATTATCTCCTGTTGTGGTCTCCAAGAGGCTTCTTCTTCCCCTGCACAAAAAATAAGATGACGATTAACACATGGACATAGTAAATATTTCATAGATATTGCTATATTAGACAAAATAACATGTACTATAAAATTGTAAACTACTTAAACTCCCAATTTGTGTACCTCAACGAAACAAAGTGAGACAAATAATGAAACAGTGCACCACGCATTCATGCCAATTAGTGAAGAAAAACCTGTGTACCTATTGATATGTAAAACTTTCCCCACCGCTGAACATTGTTAGACAGTGCAGTGCCACACAAATAATTATAACAAAGTTTCCGGATAACATTTACCTTTGTGAATGTAGAATCCGTAACTATTGACGAGGACTGTAAGCACTACTATTAAGTGGAACTAATCTTTATATTTCTTAGAAAATTAATCGAAGATTTATGTCCACACATAGGTACACAGGTATCAAACACAAGATACACGTGTAGAGGTACACAAGTATCAAACACAGCGGAGAGTTGTCAGTCTAAAATGTCTTTTCCACCAAATGTATGATGCAAAACTAAAGATCCATTTCCCATTGGTTGTCTTCGTTCGAAAACAGCTTTACTGGTGGGGAGCAAAAAATGGGACTAGACGGGGATTTATGTAAATCAAAAGACGAGTTCAACAGAGCATGTCTCCGAAGAGTGTCAGATTCTGAATAGTGCCTTTGCTGCCTTATGGAAAAACATCTTTCCACAGGTTCGGATTTTGTATGCGAAATTCTGCTTCTGACTCTCGATCTTACTGGTGAAGGCTCAATTTTATTTTTACTGAAATGTTTTATCAAGCGACGAACCTTGCCAGTGTCCGAAATTCCATCATCAACTGATAGATGTTTCTTGCCCATAAATTTACTGAGTCTCCGAAGATTCTTCTTGGGAGTGAATCCAATGTTGAAAGCCAAACTCTCTTTTGTTGCGGGTGGCTGTTTTCCCTGAAATATTATTCGTGTAGTTAGCGAGTCAAAAATAATGGACAAATAGACGCGCAAATACATGCAGATGATAACATTTTGCAATGAGGATGATAAACTGATTGGTTTTCGCCACTAAATATAGAATCAAATGTTATCAATTTTCCTATTTACAGTCTGAAAACATTTATTTACTTTCAGGGTTGGTCGAATTCGATATCAACCCCCTCCCCCTCAATTTCTACTGATATGTTTCGTGTTTAGAATAAAAATATTAGTACAAACTACCTGAGCATCACTGTTCTCGAAACTACGAACAGGTTGTTGCTTTGGGGTGACGCGCTTAGTTTGCTGTCTTGTTTTCCGATCACTCCCAGGGGTATTTCTCCGGGGTGTATTTCTGCGCCCTCTTTGCCTAGGGGTTACCCTATTACTGACTGTATTTACTGGGGAAGTATCCAAGTGTTCTCCAGGACTGTAGTGTCTATACAATTTACATCCAGGTGTGGACAAGCCCTGACCGTCGTTCTGTTAAGGAGCGAGAGAAAGTTGTTAGAATATTAGCAACCGAGGAAGGATGTGAAGCATGAAACAGTAATATTAAAATCGTCATGATAGTAGCCAAGCTGAAAGTGAATGAGTGAGTGGCTTTTAATTGGTATCTCAGCAGTCGCAATAAGAAGTACGCTGGCAAAGGAAGAAATACTCCTTACAAACCATATTGATGTAAGGATATTAAAGAGTTGTAATACCTGTCTTCTTCTTGTATTTCTCTTGTCAGCTGAACCGAGTAGGCTGAGCTTATCTAAGCTGTCATCCAAGACATCTATTGACCTTCTTTTTCTTGACATTCGCCTCTGTTTCTGTTCCGTATTTTCTGGTTTGCTTGGTTCCTCTTCCGCTATGGGAGAACCCTAAAGAATAAATAAGTACATCGTTAGAATCCATGTGCGCGTTCACATGTATCCAAATACGCGATGTAAATAAATAGACATGCCAGACATGCTGTAATAAAATACCCAGAGATGGTGACACATTGTTACAAGTGAATACCGTTGTTTGCGAATATTACCTTTTGCAGTTTTTTCTCTGAAATTTCAGCGGGCGGTCTCATTTGAACCTCTACAGGGTAGCTAGTTTTCAGATGTGGGAGACATAGTGTATTCCGTCTCTGTAATTCACTCAGACGATTCCATTCAAACTCTTCGGGCTCGTCGTCCATGGAGAAAAGCGCACCTGTACCTCCTGAAATCAGGTTATTGGTGTATCTTTGTTGAAGAGAAAGCAACGTTGCTTGGAATGGATACATAATTTTCCTAGTTGTGTGTTAATACTGAGTTGCGATCAAGATCAAAGCAAATTTTCGCACTGGCTTCAATATAATTGGACCTTAATTCGTGAAAACAAGTCGCCTGATTTCGGCTGACGAAAACTACTCAAGAACTTACTTGGAACACGGTCTGAGCGAGTTGGTTCAAACCCTGCCGAGGACACACTACTCATGCTCAGTCGTGGTACCTTTGCTCCTCTTGGCATGGGTTCATCAGGTTTTCCTACATTTAGCTTACTGCCTTGCGGAGTAGTGATGATCCAATCATCACTGAAATAGATAAATAATAATTATTACTGACCAATAATCGTATGCTGAAGATGAACTAAACATTACGTCTCATTCTTTGTTGGTCTGTTGGATAGCGACTTACTGGTCGACTTTTTTAACGTTAGTAATACACACCTTCCGGTCGATGGTGCTAATGAAAAGGCAGAATGATGCCTGCTCCGTAAATCTTTCGAATCAGCACTGGAATTTAGATCATCTAGACTCAAGGCACTGTCTTCATCGCCTTCTGAGCTTGCCGATCTCAGATTGTACTTCCTGTTGGAAGGCGCATCCATGGACTCGTCATCAAGTTCTGTGATGCAAGCGTAACATTTCAAAATTCAATAAGGTTAAACAATTTTAGTGACGCGGAGCATTTCAAAATTGATTACGCGAAAGGTCAGCAAAATGGCTGTACGTACTTGTTTCCGCATCGAAAGTTGTCTCCTTCTTGTTCTCTGTAACAGTGGTTGTGATCACTTGAGACGATTTTCTGGTGAGCCTTGGCGTTTCCAATAAAGTCTCACTCCGTATCGACGCAGTAGATGCACCTTTTTTCACACCACCGCATGAACACTTTGTTTTCAATTGTCTGTTGGCATGTTCCAATTGTACTTCAGAGCTACGCAACTGGTTACCTACAAAAATTGTAAAAATGGATGGTCCAAGCTGCGTTTCATTATGACAATACTTGATAGGTAGACCGCTCAGGGTTACCGTACTCTGATAGTTATTTTTTCTGGAAAAATGAGCATCCAAAGTGCCAACGCCGTAATTCATAATCCTGCAAGATGGATTAAGAATCCGTGAAATACATACTTAGTCTTTTGTGAATGACTTGCTCTTCGGACAGTTGTGACTGTAACTGGGACACTTCTTTGTCAAGACGACGCGTTTCGTCCTGGTAATGTGACAGTTGTTCCTTAGTAGTGTGCAATTCTTGCCCGAGATCAGAAACTCTCCCAGACTGCAAATCACCTTTATCTTGCAGTCTATCTAGTTCATCTTTCAACTGTTTATATTTAATTTTTTCCTGAAAATAAAGTGTTTGGGTGAGAACAAGTTCGGTCATAAATCAGAATTTGTTTTTACAAACTTCGTTGACGGACAAACTTCGTTGACGGAAATGTGATGACGTACCCTGTTAATTTCTTTCACATATTTTTCTTTGGTTTCTGCCAGCTTGGAGTGGTAATTCATTTTTTGTTCATCCATTTTGGCAGAGCTCTCTTCAAGTTTCGTTACATGACTTCGGGCTACTTCCTCAACCTCATGGCGATGGCGTTTCTCCATCTTCTCTCTCTCGTGCTCGTAATCACTCTTCAAATTTTTCAAAGTTCGTTCATGACCCAATTCCAAATCAGTTATTTGTGATTGAGTACGTTCAAGCTGTAAATGAAAAAAAAAGATATATTAAGACGCCTCTAAAACTAATATTAATCGTATTTTACGGTATAAAAATGATCTGAAAGAAACGATGAAGTTTGGTAAGGCTTGAAGTTCTATTACATCTTCTGTTCCTAATTTCTATTCTTTCCCACTTTCTTGTTCGCGGAATCAATCAATGAAGAACTAGTATTGTACGATTTTACAAAAACATTAAGCCCATCAGGCTTTCAGTGTTATTATTTTGAAAATGTAAAACAAATATACAATTCAATTAAGATCCATTGATTTTTTCTTGCAAAGTTCTTACTCCGATTAAGGGGGAAAAAACCAAACACATGATCCTCTTTTTTTCTCAAGACCCACCTCTCTCTGGAACTTATTTCTTGTAGCCTTCAGCTCTTTTATTTCAACCTCCTTTTGTTGAACAGTCTGTCTCATCTTCTTATTCATTTCCGAAGCCTTCTGCATTTCCTCTTGGTGTTTTGAAAGGTGCGTCTTCTCCCTCTCTATGTGAGCCTGCAGATCTCTTTCAGCCTTAGTGTTGGCACCTTCCTGTGACTGAATACGATCAGTTAGGGTGATGATTTCTTCCTGGCTCGACTCCAGCTGTTCCAAAGTCTCCTGAAGTTCTTTCTCTAGACTATGCTTGGCCTGTTCCAAATTCGTGATTCTATCATGCGTTGCCTGCATTTCCTTCCTGGTATTTTCGTACAGATTACGAAATTGTTCCATCTCTTCCCTTGCTGACATAATCATTTCCTCGGCTTCCTTTCGTAATTTACCCTCTTTCTCGCTCTTATCTTTCTTGAACTCCTCCATTCTCGAAGCCAAAGTCTCCAGCTTCTCTTGACGACCATCGAGTTCCCTCTGTAGAATAACGGAATTATTCATGGTTTGTTCTAATGTATCTTGTATCTGATTTTTTTCGTTTGTCACAGAGATAACCTCAGTTTTTAATTCAACAATCTGTTGTCCAAAAGTTTCATCTTTAATTTTCAATTCATGTTCGAGGCGAGACACTTCATTTTCCATCTCGATCATATTCGCTCGAGCAGAAACCTCCCAACATGTTTTATCCTGCAGCTTTTTTTGAACGTCCAAAAGCTCATCCTTGGTTTCTGCCAATAATTTTTCAACTTCACCAAGTTTCTCTGTGAACATTTGTTTTTCTTTTTGTAAACTCATATGTTTCTGTTTCTCGTCCTCAAAAACTTTAATCTGATCATTCCACCGAGACTGAGCAGTGAGAAACTGTTCCTTCAATTCAACCAAAGCCGATTCCAGTTCTTGATTTTGTTCCTCTACTTGGTTCAAGACTGTAATCTTTGCTTCAAGTTCAGATGCTATTTTAGCTTGCTGCTCTTGTGAAGTGGCCAGACTGGCCAACAAGTCTGCACATTGATCCTCATTACTTTGCAACTGTTCTCGTAATTCTTTCACGCACTTTTCAAGTTCCTGTACTTGAGCGTTCTTGCTTACCAACTGCAAGTCGCTTTCTGCAGTCACTTTGCTCAACTTTTCTTTGAGATTTCTGACCTCTTCAGTAAAACTGACTTTGTCACTGTCATTACTGGATTTCAAACTCTCTATCTGTTCTTCCAATGCCTTTACTTTTTGTTCAAAATGTACAGTTGATATTTCTTTTGCATCTCTCAACGCAGACAAGTCCCCCCGGAGTTTTATTATTTCACTTTCAGAAGAATTCTGCATTTCTTCTTTTTCCTGTTTCCCAGTTACTAATTGTTCTCGTAGCCTAGATATTTGTTCTGCGTCGTCTTGTTTTTGCTCATTAAGACAAGTTAGTTCCTGGTGAAGGGCATCTAGCTCACAGTCCTTTGTACTTGTCAACATGTCCAACTGTGATTGCAGCGAATCAATCTAGGAAAAAACAAAATACATCCAGTTGTGTTTAGCATGTAAGTGTGCTGTTCTGTTATTGTGACGAAAGTGCCAATGAACTTCACGATCAATTTAAGCCAATTCATGGAATTTACCTCAAACTTCAACTTTTGTATCTGCTGCTGATGCTCCTCAATTGTATTTTCCATCTCCCGTTGAACAACTTCAATTTCTTCCTCCTTTTCTGCAACTTGTCTCGCACAGTCCAGCTGTAGAATGAGTGAAATAACCAATTTTAACAAAACCATTTTATGTACTATCGAGTAGGAACGAACATAAACACTCGGAAAATTATTGAAGTGAGAGACGGGAATACCCGCGAGTAAAAATCAACAGTCCCAATATCAACATTATTGATACAGTTTGGGTCGTACGAGTACATATTTACAACAAACAGATGTGGTTCTAAATACCATACCTGTTGATTTCCCAAGGATTCCTCAGCACGTTTGAGCTGTGTCTGCAAGGAATCAACTTTGTGCTCCATGACTGACAATTCTTCTTGGGAATGTTTTGCATGTTCTTGCGACAACTCCAATTCTTTCTTCAGCATTTCAACCTTTCAAACGTTAAAATAAAAACCTTTTCTGTTACCATCAGTGTTACAAAATAGACAAACAAGTCAACTATTCATGCAATATTTTGAGCAAAGAACCTAATTTAATTTAAATGCTTCTTGAAATTGATTCCGTACCTTATCCTGTACAGCGGACAAATGTTCCTGCTTCTGGCACAAACTGTTCCTGCGGTCGTCCAGTTCCTTCTGGAGTTCTCTACGTCCAGCCTCAGTACACTGGATCTGCTGTTTCAAATCTAACTCAGTGCTGTTGAAAAATTCTTGCGACGCTGCTATCTCTGCCTGCAAACTCTCGCATTTTCGTGTCGCAGCCTCTAAATCACCCGCCAATTTATTGTTCCGTTCTTCATACGAATGCAGCTTCTCTTGAAGTTCGTTATTTTTTGCTTTATTGGTTTTCAATTCCTCTTCAAATTTCGATATTTGTGCGATTGCTTGCGCGACGGTTTGCTTACGCTGTTCCTGAACTTCCTGTGAATTCTTTAACAAATTTGTGAGTTCAGTTTCCTTCTCATTCGAAGCTTTTAGTAGATTGGATAACTCGCTTTCTTTATCACGTGAATTCTGAATTTCATTCTTCATTCTTTCAACAACTTGCTCATACGTGTCCAAAGTCTTTTGCTGTTGCTGCACTTTATCCTTGTGGAACCTAAGTTGTTCTAACATTTCATCATGTACTTTGCTTATGGTGGCAAGTTCATCTTTGTAACGTTCAATGTTAGAGGCCTGGTTTTGCTCTCGTTCTACACTTGCTTCCAGTTCCAATTCAACGGCACTAACACGGGAACGTACACTTTCCAACTCTTTCTCGGTCATGTCCAGTTCTTCTCTGACATTATCAAGATCTCTCGTTGCAGAGTCTGCATGATCTTGAGCGTCCGACAGTTGATGCTCCAACTCCACTTTAGCCGCAATGACGGCATTCAATTCCTCGTCTAATCTTTCATTCTCTCCTTGTAAATTAACAAGCTGTCCATCTAACTCCCGCTCAATTGATGCATGTCGGTCTTTGGCAAGGCGAAGTTTTTCAATACTTTGTTCGTTTTCATTCAGGTCCGCCTTTAATTTTTCGATAATCTGCTTGTGATGCTCAACAGTCTTTTCAGTGTCTTCTTTCATACGTCTTTCTGCATCTGCAAATTTCTCATGTGCATTCCTCAACTCTCCATTCAACATCTGGCCCAGATCCGAACATCTCTTCTCCATTTCTTCCATATCTACCTTGTACTTATTTTCCAGATCGGACAGTGCACCATTCAACTCAGCGATCTTACTCTTAAATTCCTTCTCAAGATTTGAGTTGCACTGGGTTAATTCACTGATCTGGTTATTGAGATTCAAAATTACTTGCTGGTGATTGTTGTTTGCTTGATCAAGTTCACTGTTTTTGTCTTGTAAAGCTATTTCCATAGTTTTACATTTTTGTTCTGCCAGCTCGCGTTGCGACATCAGTTCGGTCTTGGTTTCCTTATATTTCACCTGAATATTGTCTATTTGTGCTCTCAGGTCGCTCTCCATTGTACTGTACCTTTCAACTTGATCAGCATGGGCCTTGTTGATTTGCTCAGTAAGTCTACTTTCCATTTCTCTGTACTTTTCGTCCGCTTTTGTAAGCTCGTTCCCAAGTGATTGTTCCAACTCAGAGTATCTCTGATAGGATTCCTCGATTTGCTTTTTCAAATCAAGTTCCATGTCCAAAAATTTCTTTTGACTTACTTCAAGTTCTGCTATTAATTTGGCTTCTTTTTCTACCGATGACTCTTGACTTACAAACATTTCATTTAAATTGTGTTCCGTCTCCACCAGTCTTTGCCGAGCTTCTTCCAGTTCATTTTTGTGCTTAACCTCCAGATCTCGAAAATCAATTTTAGCCTTTTCCAATTGTTCGCCTAGATTACGTTCAGCTTCAATCAATCTTTTCTCTGCTTCTTCCAGCTGGACCTGGTGCAACTCTCTCAATTCTTTAACGTCGTACTCTGCCTTGGCCAATTTTTCTTCCAGAGCGACCTTATCGTCTTGAAATCTGCGTTCCTCCTCGAACAGTTTGGCGGTCAACTCCCGTCCGGTCTCTGCATGCCTGTGCTCAGCGTCCTGTAGTTTTACAAAGAAGCTTTGCTCCATCTCGTTATGGTTCGCCTTATTTTCCTCCAACTCGTGATTCAGTTGCTCAGCGTGTAGCATTGCTTCCTCGAGTTGGTTTGAAAATTCTGCTTCCTTCACTTTAAATTCTTGCTGTGTTAGTTCCAATGCTCTCTTCAATTGCTCAACTTGCCCGTTTAGTTGAGCGATGTTATTTTCGTACTGTTCCTTTTCTATACCAGCTTGTTCCAGTTCAGAGTTCAACTGGGCTTGTATTTCAACTGCATTTTCTTTGTAAGTTTGAAGTTCCTGTTGTGTGGCATTCAGCGTTGCTTCTACTTGTTCCACTTGCTGTTGAAGTTCGCTTATAGTGGCCTGCAACGTGGAAGACGTTAGTTGCAATTGATTTTCCAGTTCACTCCTCTGAGATTCAGCCTGTTGTGTACGATTCTCCCACTCTGCACATTTGGCTTGAAAATCTGCTGCATTCTGCAAAATAAAATGAAAACAGTAACCATAGAGGCAGTGACATGTGTCCATCAAATTTAAGGTTATTGTCCTCCTGAATATTACGTCATGCCACAAACAACTGTACAGTTGATTATCTGTTTTTCATGCGTAGGACAACATATTCTAATCGAGTTAAATTTTACGGAACATAAAATATATAAGAATGTCATCCACAAGTAATATTCTTGCCTGTTTAGTTTGTTGCAGTGTCATTTCAATATGAGCTTTCTCCTGAGCCAAAACATCTCTCTCCTTCGTAACATCCGTCTTGTCATTTTCAAGTTGTTCCTTCAGCGTCACAATTTGATCTAGTTCTTCTTGAACACTTTGCAGCTGATCTCGTAGGATTTGTTCCGCCACATCAGCCAAAGTCTCTCTTCGGTCATTAACGGCAGTCACAGATGGTATCATACCTAAAACCAAACCGCAAATATTTAATCACTCATTCGAGAAACACAATGATCCTCAAGATCTTTAAGATTTCTAAAAAAGATCTGATCAGGAAAAGGCTACCCACTGGAATTGTTTAACGACGAATCGTTGATATTTTTTCGCCGGTTAGCCTCGAGTTGTTCAGTGTAAAGCTCTGTAGTCCTCATTAGGTCAATATTGGCTTGTTCCAAAGCTTGTGACAGTTGGGTTAACTGATGTGATTTCTGTTCCAACGTTTGTCGAACTTCTAACAGTTCTGCCTGCGCTTCTCTCAAAGAATTTTCATACTGAATATTAGCCGATTCGGCGTGGTTGGCCTGTAAAATAATGCATTATAACATGGTGAATTCGCAAAGCGTCAACTAAATTTTACTTTTTTTGTTCACGAAAACTCACTACTTACCTTACTGGTAGTCACATCCAACCTATTGTACAATTCTGAATTTTCTTTGTCCAAAGATTGGTTCCTTTCCTTCAAATCCTTCAATTCTGCTTGAAGTTCTCGTATTCTACACAAAGATAAATGTGTGTAAGCAAAACTCAAAGCAAATCACCACTGAACAGAATTTACATTCGCATCAACAGTTGCCTAGGTTTCAGGGTTCGCTTACACATGTCGTCAACGTCACTGTTTTGTGAGCGGCACCTTTGATCTTTTGAACGTTATGTATAAACAGCACCAAGGGAGTGCATTGAACCGATTTTTAAACGGTACAACAACCGGCGACCTTGATGGTATGTGTAAACGAGCCGTTATAATGTACCTCAAGGTTGGTTCATCAGGTTGTTCTGGTATTATGATTGACTGCTGTGCTGTCTCAAGCGCTGATTGGAGACTTCGAATTTGCCTCTGTGCTGCTTGAAACTTCGACTCCAATTCTCGAAGCTTAGAATCTGCAAGAAGAGAATTGCTTAAATAGTGCAAAATGTAACTGGGACATTGGGATTAGGACAGCAAATAAAATCCTTTTACAACTTAAAATGATACCTTTGCTATCGCAGGCATCTTCACGTAATTTTAGTTCAGCTTCCAGTTCCTTTCGTTGATGGTTTGAATTATCCAAGTCTTTAGTTAATTTTTTTATCCTCTGCTCTTGTCTATTTATTATTATCTGAAATTCAGTACGAAGTTCAATCATAAATCTACAATGAACACGTTATTATTTGTGACACAGAATTAATAAAACGTAGCTGTATAACATAATGTATAATTTGTACCTTACTACTGACACCAGGACTTTGGATGAATTGCTGAACAGGGGACATGCACATAGATGCCGAGCCAGTGACGGGTGAAAGAAACTCCAATAAACTGTTTGTGCGATTTAACTGATGACTTGTCATGCTGGTGCTAAAAATCGTCGGGGTGCAACTGCCTGAAAATTAAAAACGCCATTTGGACACTTTATTCTCGATGAAACAGAAGCATTAAAATATGATCAGTGACCAGAAAATATATCAAAATATAGCCACAATTAAAAAAATTATTACTTGGTAGTAGCGCTTATATTGTACTGTCTAAATAAAGACAACCAACTAGTGAAAAAAAAATAAAATGCCACGAACAAAGACGAAGCTGCAAATACCCCAAACCGTAACTTAACTGTAATTTATTAGTTCATTAGTACAAGATCGGTAAGCATTAACTGTTAAATGAAATGCAGAAATAAAGGCGAGGCACAGACCTTTGCGAGATGGGTAGCCGGGCTGGTTTGCTATGTTAACAGGTGTACTGGCTGTGCGGTGATGATTACCTGTGGCTTGGGGAGTAGATGTCCCTCGCACACTGTTCGCTAGCTTCTGTTTATCTGACACGTTTAAAGAATGGCATGTTAAATAATTAGCGATGTGAAACAAATGCACATGCAGATCATTATCACATCAATGTCATTTCTGGAGTACAAGAAGGATTGCAATTTTTGTTTTCAATTTTTAGTTGCTAGCTATTGGCAAATTATACTGTATAGGGAAAACGTTATTATTAAATATTATGAATGCTGAGGTAACAAAAGTCTTTGCCTAGAAATGATGCTTATCCGTTTCAAAAACATGTGTTAATAAACATACATGCCAATAATTGCATACCAAACAATCAATTCTGGAGACCACAAATGGGCAAGAGAACAGCTTTCAAGGTGCACAAAAGGGAACCGAGACCACTTATTATTGAAGGAGACGAAGGGCACCATTCTCCAAAGTTAAAATCACCGATTTTGTGTCAGAGGAGCTCTTATCGAAGTTTTACTTTGTAAAACATATTTTTGTTTTTCAGAAAAGAAATCCGGTTTCTTATATATGGGAAAAACTGTGGAGATGGAACTTATAGATAAGTAAACAGAACAAGTTGAACTTGATAGATAAATATTTACTTACTACAAGGTTTAATAAGAACTTGGGCATAGTTTGCATCAATTCCATCAGGCTGAATATCTGGCTGTACAACGGCTGTTACCATTTCACCAACATCGTACTGCAGTGCTTCTTCTAACCTCATCACTCCCTCCACAAACAGATTATTTCTAATCATACCAGCCGATAGCAACAGTAAGCACACCTACAAATACGCGTGTATTTTCGTTGAATTCAATTCCAAGTCACCGGTCTTGCTACTTCGCCAGTTTTCTTTTGAAGCCACGTTTTCTGACATTCTGCCCCAATGATATCTTACCTTTGCTATTTCAAGTATATTCCCTGTAACTACGGCATCAATATTAACATGTGGCTGGACAGGGGCATGATAAAATTCTGAAAGAAAAAAAAACCAACATTTAATTTGTGAAAGAAAATGAATTTTAATACATTCATTACTTTATTTTACTTAAATGGCACAGCAGAATTAATTACAAATACCAGGGGCATCAAGTAATATTCGCCCAGAAGAATCAACGTCAGAGATCAATTTCCAAATCTAAATTTAGACTGCTACGAAAATTTACGCTGTCCAATTATAAAAAATTACATACCTGTCAGAACATTCACTACTCCTAAAAGCAGTTGTTTTGCTGTATCCGGAATATCCTTCTGCGGATCATTATCTCTGTAATTCACAGAAATATTCGTGTTGATTTGCAATCAGATATTCTTGCCAATTTTCAATCAGATATTATATATCATCATATAGGCAGACACTCAACTACTACAAAGATGTTGCTTTTTTAAAGATACAAAACATATCTTCTGTAATTTTTGCCAGCGCATTTGGATTTCAAATCTAAATACCAAAAGGAAGAATACAATCACAGGGTGTCATTTTTCTGGAAATCCCAGGATTTCTTCGGGGTTTCCAACAAATTTCTAGGTATTTTTCATTGTTTTTAATGTGTGTTCCAAACTATTTTGAATTGAAATATGCAACCTCAAAGTGTTTCAGTTGAACAAAAATCTACAATAATTTCTGACTTTCTAAATTATTTCAGTAATTTAGATGGTGCTGCATTGTTCAAGCCCCCAGACAGTAAGCAAGTCTTAAGGCTTTCCCTACCATTTTTTTAAGGATTTTCATTCAGATTGACGAAATACCAGGCTTTTTCTAGGTTCCCTAGGTGCGCTGTCGTTTTCAAGGTATTCCAGGTCAAGTGGGAACCATGAATTTAAGTCGATAATTGCCACAGATTTGAAGGGATGAAGTATATCTACATTAAACAGGGACAAATAAAATTTACATGAGATTACTTGTAACTTTAGGAAGTTAATACTTACACAAGTCTTGCCACTTTGTACAAAAGTTCTCCATCAGTCAATTGCTGTAGAGATTCTATGCATTCTCCCAACCCCAACTGGTTAATCTAAAAATCACACAGAAACAAAAAAGGGAAAATTAGTAATACGCATTTTTCGTAACATTTACATAAACACAACCCAAGTAGAGCCCTTATCATATGTTAGAAGTTTCAATCTAAAAATAATGTCATGACAAAATTCCCTGACATGACTTCACAAAATTCCCTGACAATTCCCTGACATGGGTCAAATGACCAAAATTCCCTGACTTTTCCCTGACCTGGAGAAAATTTTGTTTTTCCCAGACATTTCCTTGACATGTGGCAACCCTGTTGAAATATCTGCTACTTACCCACAGGATCAAAGCCTTTTCTTTTGACTTGTCCATTCTGAAGTGTTCTGTAAACACAAAAGGAAACCACATAACGTTCAATGTCTCCGCTACCTGCAGATCAACCACAGGAGTTTTCATTTACCGACGGAGTTGTCAATTTAACCGTATCATTAATTCAACCTCTCTCCCAAGGCTTGCTACTTGTACTACATATTATATATATATTTGAGCAAGCATTAAAAAGACAATCATATGAACAACTGGAAACAAAACGACATGCATCTGGCACATTTCAGTGAGATTTTAATTAAAAACTTAGCTGTTAGTTCGTTAGTATTGGATCGTGAAATTTGGCCTTGTTTTCTGTCGTTGTGTGCACAAACTAGATCTACTTCACTGCCTTCAGGGAACTATGTTTGAAGTTGGATTTGGCACTTGTAATTTTTCACCATTTCCAAAATGGAAGTTTTACAAGAGAAGTTGATAGATCTACTGTGTGAATTTGTCTTCAGATTGTAATCAAGATTAAAAGAAAATCAGAGGTTTGTTTATTTTAATTAAATATATGCAAAATTTTTACTAAAATTTTAATAAAACTCTTTGTCAGCCATTCTGGTGACATCATTTGTTTACTTCCAGTTCTGAACATTTTATCTTTGACATTATTATCAGGAAAGTGAATCAAAAATACCAAACATGTACCGAACAACACAACTTCAGATCTAGATCTGGAAATATTCGATGATAATGATCATATAGTCTAGACCTAATCATTGTACCGTCCGAGATAGGGGCCTGTCCGAGTCGAGGGGCCACCGATCTAGATCTATTGTTTTGTTTTCTCATATTGAAAATTTCAAGAGTGAACCATAGGCAGTTAGTAGCGTGATTTGAATTTTCGTACCATTCACCCCCGCGCCCCAAGGTGGGAATTGGATAAGATGCCCCGTATCATGATCTGGTAAACGCAATCTCCTTTATCAATGACAGCATCACGCTGAACATTTAGACCTATTTTTTCACAAAATCACGGACGTGTAGTCTTATATATAGTTACATGCAAAACTCATGACCACAGTAAGCCGAAATACATACCAGTTTAGAACATCTTAGACATAAATCTCTTTATTTAGCTCTCCCTCCCACTCTATTATCTTGGGCCGTTCAAATTCCAGTATTTTTTGGCGGTTAGGTCACGTGTTTCCGGAAACTTATCATGAACCGCCGCGGTAAGTTAGGTACAACAGGCATACAAATGGTTGGAACGTATTAGCTGTTAGTATTCAAGACACACCTCCTTTTTTCCCATATATGGTATAGTATGGAACTCTTCATTACTGAGGTGCCAAGCAATCAAAACAAGGGAGTATTCATCAAAATGAAAGCTGAGAATATCTACACAATTTCTGGATAGAATTTAAAGCAGTTTTCAGCAAATTACACTAAATAAATATGGATCAACCTTCAACTAGTAATGTAAGTATTCCTAATTTTTTCTGAACATAAATCCAACACAATTATCCAGTAAAAAAAGCCAAATTAATAAAAATTACCACCTTAAATTTAAATGCTAATCTAGATCTAAAAAATTATTTTACAGGTTCCTCCACTAGTATTCAGACCAGAACTGGGTTCAACAAGGTACCAGGGCCCTTTTCTAAAAGACTACAATTACCAGAAAAATAAAGAATCCAGATTAGGTGGAGAGATTGGATTAAAACTGAGGTATAGACCTTGTTGACCAAATGGAATCCTATTTGCAGCAAATGGATCTCATGCCATACCAAGGCAGCAGTGAACCAGGGATACTCAGACTTGAATCCCAGTTTTTAGACATCTACTCAACCTCCAATGTTGTTGACTCAGCTCTGTATATACTGCCAGTGTACCACAATCGACAATTATTTGTAAGGTACATGGAGCAAGGAATCTACAAATGATTTACATCCAAATTCAAGTCAGTGTTAACCCAGAAATATAACATACCAATGACAAAATTTCTTCCCTGGATGGTT